>CATIWF010084024.1:0-27323 GCA_949630135.1 Balakata baccata
TGATTATAGGGATTCCATACTTGATTATTTGATTATTTCCTTTATTGTTGATTATTTGATTATTTCCTTTATTGTAGGGATTCTAGAGTCTTTCTTCCTCTATAAATATATAACCTATTTTTCTGTCAAAATAAGAAAAAAGGATTCAGATTTTTCTTCTTCTTCCTATTGCTTTTTTCTACATGGTATCAGAGCCCTAAGTTCGGCCATGGATTACAAAGCCGCTATGGTCGGCTTTAGGTCAATGTCTTCTGAAGGTAGTAGCGCCATGATGTCTTCAGAGGGAATAGGAAACTCGACAGCTATTTCTCTGTCTGACAATTCCCTACAAATCACCATTCATAAGTTGAATGGCAAAAATTACCTCGAATGGTCCCAGTCCGTAAGGTTAGTAATAGACGGCAAAGAGAAATTAGGTTATTTGAATGGTGAAGTGAAACCGCCAGCCATGAATGATCCTAAATATAGGCAATGGAGGTTAGAGAACTCAATGGTGACAGCCTAGTTGATCGACTCTATGGAACCAGCCATCGGCAAACCCTTCATGTTTCTTCCAACAGCATGTGATGTGTGGGATGCTGTAGAAGAAACATATTCAGATCTGGATAATCCTTCACAACTGTATGAACTGAACACTAGAATGTGGAAAATGCAGCAAGGAGATCGTGAAGTGACTACATATTATAATGATATGATGGTTGTTTGGCAGGAATTGGATTTATTTGAAGAAGAGGAATGGGAAAGCGCAGGTGATAGTACCCGATACAAAAAGAAAATAGAAAGAAGTAGAATATTTGTTTTTTTGGCAGGTTTAAATAAAGAACTTGATAAAGTTCGGGGATGCATATTGGGGCGGAAACCATTGCCCTCCATACGAGAAGTGTTATCTGAAGTATGTAGGGAAGAAGCTCGACAACAAATGATGTTGAAAAACGATAATGGTGCAAAACCAGAGAGTGAAGGATCTACACTTGTGGCTCGAAGTGCTGAGATTGAAGGAGATAGTCGTGGGGGAAAGACTAGACTTTGATGTGACCATTGTCGAAAGCCATGGCATACTCGTGAAACCTGCTAGAAGTTACATGGTAAACCTACAAATGGAATGAAGAATGGTGATAACAAGCCAGGGGGAGATGCTCGAGCATTTTAAGTGAGTAATTCAGATTCAGGGCAGCAATCAACCTCAAAATCTCTTCCCTTCACAAAGGAACAATTAGAGCATTTATATAAAATGTTTCAATCTAGTTCTTTGGAAAATTCTTCTATTCCATCTTGTTTTATTGCTCAGTCAGGTATTTCCTCTATTGCAACCATTGTGTCTTCAAAGTTTACTAGCGCTTGGATATTAGATTCAGGTGCTACTGACCATATGACCGGTACTTCGCAATTTTTTTCCACTTACTCGCCTTGTGCAGGAAATCAAACAGTTAAAATTGCAGATGGTTCCTTTGCCACTATTGCAGGAAAAGGGACTGTCAATTTTTGCATCATTACACCTTAAAAATGTTCTTCATGTTCCTAAATTATCATATAATCTTTTGTCAGTCAACAAATTAACCATTGATCATAATTGTTGTGTTAATTTTTTGTCTTCTCATTATGCATTTCAGGATTTAACCTCAGGGGAGACAATTGGGGTTGCTAAGTAAAATGGTGGTCTCTACTTCTTTGAGGATAGGTTGACCTTTGAAAGGCAAGATCAGCAGGCTTGTTTCAACTCTATGTCTGTTTCTAGCGATAGTGAGATTTTGTTATGGCATTATCATTTGGGACATCCTAGTTTTCAATATTTAAAACATTTGTTTCCAAAGTTATTTATGAATAAAATTCAATTGGTTTTTCAATGTGAATCATGTGAATTAGCAAAACATCATCGTGTTGTTTTTCCATCACAACCTCATAAAAAATCAAAACCATTTACCATGATTCATAGTGATATTTGGAGTTCTTCAAGAGTGTCAACTTTGTCTAGAAAACGTTGGTTCATTACGTTTATTGATGATCATAGTAGAGTCACATGGGTTTTCTTGTTAAAAGACATCTAATGCTGGAAATGTGTTTAAAGATCTTTATAACATGATTTAAACACAATTTCACACTCAAATTAAGATTTTTTGAAGTGATAACGATAAGGAATACAACATATTAGGGAACTTTTTTGCCGAAAAAGGAGTTATTCACCAAAGTTCATGTAGTAATACACCTTAACAGAATGGAGTGGCTGAAAGAAAAAACAAACATCTACTTGAAATAGTTAGAGCTATGGTTTTTACAACTAAAGTGCCTAAATATCTTTGGGGAGAAGCAGTTTTAACAGCCACTTATTTGATTAACAGACTTCCTACACGAATTTTGGACTTCAAAACACCTATCAAAGTTTTCACTGAAATTTTTCCTCACTCGGCTAATAACTGATATTCCCTTAAAAATTTTCAGTAGTGTAGCATTTGTTCATAATCATGACTAACAAAAGTCAAAATTTGATCCACTGTCTTATAAATGCATCTTTATTGGTTATCCCACTAATCAAAAAGATTACAAATGTTTTGATCTAGTTTCACAGAAATTATTTGTATCTATGGATGTCACCTTTTTTAAAGGAACTTCTTATTATAACTCTCATCTTCAGGGGGAGAGTAACATTAGTGAAAATAATTTTTTAAATAGTTCTGATTTAAGAGTTGATTTGTTCCATGATGATGTCTCTCATAATCTGGGTGAGATAATTCCATCTCAAAATAACATTAACAAAGTGACAGAAATAAATGGGAAGCGATATAAAGGTCTTGTTTATTCAAAAGAATATCTAGCACAAAAAAACACATACCACAATTCTACTGGAACACCAAGAGTCTAATCAAAGGTTGAATCTTGAAGTTCACAATGATTCTTCTGAAGTGCCGAAAAATGTTCCTTCAGGTAATTTTGAATCCAATTCTTCCCATCAAACTGATGATCTCCCCATTGCTCTTAAAAAAGGTGTAAGATCTTGCACAAAGCATCCTTTGTCCAATTTTGTGTCTTATAAAAATATTTCTCCTTCTTATCATGCCTTTATTTCCCAAATATCTAGTGTTTCTATTCCTAACAATGTTCAGGAAGCTCTAAAGGTTCCTGAGTGGAGGGAAGCTATTTTTGAGGAGATGAGAGCCTTGGAGAAGAATGCTATTTGGGAGAAAGTGGATTTACCAAATGGAAAAGCTGTGGTTGGATGCAAGTGGGTGTTTACCTTGAAGTATAATGCAGACGGATCCTTGGAAAGATACAAGGCACGATTAGTAGCTAAAGGCTACACTCAGACCTATGGAGTAGACTATTTAGAGACCTTTTCTCCGGTAGCCAAGTTGAATACAGTTCGGGTCCTTTTATCTATTGCAGCAAATCTTGACTGGCCATTGATTCAACTTGATGTAAAAAATGCATTTTTAAATGGGGACTTGGAACAAGAGGTTTACATGGAACCTCCACTTGGTTTTGTTGAAGGATTTGGAGGTAAGGTGTGTCGACTGAAAAAGTCCTTATATGGACTCAAACAATCCCCTAAAGCCTAGTTCGAATGATTCACAAAATTTGTTAAAAGGCAAGGATACAGTCAAGGTCAATCTGATCACACTTTGTTCACAAAAAGATCTATTGAAAAGAAGATCTCCGTTTTGATTGTGTATGTTGATGACATAATCTTGACTAGAGATGATTTAGAGGAACTAAAATGACTGTAGCAACGCCTAGCAATGGAGTTTGAAATTAAGGACTTGGGCCAACTAAGATATTTTCTTGGGATGCAAGTGGCATGATCAAAGAAGGGCATTGTAGTTTCATAAAAAAATATATATATACTTGATCTCTTAAATGAGCCTGGAATGAATGGATGTAAGCCTTCAGATATTCCATTAGAAGTCAATGTTAATTTTGGTGAAATTAAAGATGGAATTCCGGTAGACAAAGGAAGATATCAAAGATTGGTTGGTAAATTGATTTATCTATCTCACACCCGTCTTGATATTGCTTTTGCAGTAAGTATGGTAAGCCAATATATGCACTCACCGTATGAAGAACACCTAGAAGCTGTATGTAGGATTCTTCGATATCTTAAAGGTACACCAGGAAAAGGTCTCTTCTTCAAAAAAAAATGAAATGAGAGGAATTGAAGTGTATACTGATGCAGACTGGGCTGGTTCCAAAACGGATAGGAAGTCAACTTCAGGATATTGTACTTTTCTATGGGGTAATCTAGTTACTTGGAGAAGTAAAAAGCAGACTGTAGTTGCAAGCTATTCTAACCAAAGGCTTACTAAGACGACCATTTGAAGTTGAGTTCAGGTCAATGGCACAAGGAGTATGTGAAGTTTTATGGCTAAAGAGAGTTCTAAGAGAACATGATAGACCAGTAAACTTGTCTATGAAATTGTTTTGTGACAATAAGGAAGCTATCAATATTGCTCACAATCTAGTCTTTCATGACAGAACGAAGCATGTTGAAATTGACAAACACTTCATAAAAGAAAAACTAGAAGAAATGACAATTTGCATTCCCTTTGTTCCTACCGCACAACAAGTTGCAAATATTCTAACCAAAGGCTTACTAAGACAACCATTTGAAGTTCAAGTTAGCAAGTTGGGCATGATCGATATCTTTGCACCAACTTGAGGGGGAGTGTTGGTAAATTAGGAAAGACATGATTTTAAGAATAAAATCCTATAATCAAGGACATTTGTTTATTTCCTTGATTATAGGGATTCCATATTTGATTATTTTCTTTATTGTAGGGATTCTAGAGCTTTTCTTCTTCTATAAATATGTAACCTATTTTTTCTGTCAATATAAGAAAAAGTACTCAAATTTTTCTTCTTCCTATTATTTTTTCTCTACAGAAAGTTTTGCAATTAATACAGTACTATGAATATAACTGAAACAGGTTAGGAGATACCTGCAAAATTGCAGCACGGACTGCTCGAGAACATGCAGCATTGGTACGCATGTAATACACAATATCCTAGTTTCATGAGAAGACAACCAGAAATAAATTATTTCGAAAAGCCAAAATAAATTTGAGATGGATATATGATACAGGACTGAAGTCCTATTGGAATTCACCTGACAACCAGTGCTGTGCCCAAGTAAGACCACACCCTCAGAATTTTCTTTGTTAATCAAATAACTTATGAGCTGATCAATCTCCGTGGCATCCTTCAAGGTATGAAGTGCAAGAAAATATTTAAAGTCTGGGCAAGAAGAGTTAATGTTTGAAAACAATGTTTTTTACTTTTGAACTCTATGTTTTACAATGAAAGCAGTTTCTAAACACTAATTTCATTGTAAAGAAAATGCAAAAATCGTGTAGGACTTCAGGTTATAACTGGTCAGTAGTGGACTGATATTTGGGGCTTGCATAACCAGGTCTTGGCCTAACAAGATTGGCATGGACAGTCACTCAGGTTAGCAAAGCAGCATATCATTGGAAGAAACAAAAAAAAAAAAAGTAATTGCACTCACTGACTCACAAACTAAGGAGAGATTATTATGAAAACAAGTGATTAAAAAAATTACATCATAAACAAAAGAGAAATGCTACTTGTTCCAAAACTTTTTGTCCCAACTTGCATAAATTACTTGTACTCTATCCACCCACTTACTTGTTTTATTCAACTTGCATTAAAAGTACAAGCATTTTATGCCAGTTGGAACAAGTAGCATTTCTCTAAACAAAATGAATTATATCCATAAAATTCTCCAAAGACCCTAAAATTTTTGGGTTGTGTTATGCCCTGTTTCACTTATAGAATTTCAAGTATCATATGCATTATTCTAGACTCAATAAGGCATTAAATTGTTCGATGCATTATGGTGTCCAACTTTTTATACGTTTGTGCAACATAAAATTTCAGTATGCTGCATGCTTCAGGCCACATTATGTTATTTTCTCTAGTTGTACTAGGGCACTAAGTTGTTTGGTGAATCATAGTATCAAACTTTTGATATGTTGATGCAACTCAGGTTTTTAGTGCACATTATGTTATTTTCACTTTGTAGCAGTAACAGCATTAAATTGTTCAGTGCATCACAGTATCAAACCTTTGATATATTAGGGAAACACATGCTTTCTGCACTTGCATTTATTTTTATACGTATTATTATCTTAACCATAATGATTAGAACCTTTACTCTGTAACAAAGACTGCAAGCAATACCAACTCCCAATATTGGTGTCTGCCTATCTGAACTCATTTTAGCTACAACTAATACTGACAACAGTCAATTAATGAATCCTATCCATGCATCAATATTGTTCACTAGCATCAGCCAATGAATATATCCATGCATAATCGCCATCTCTTAAATGGTCCATGCAAATGTCATTCAAAATCTGTTCAATACTTCTATTCAAAAGTTTGCAAAGCTTATCTGTGGCTTTTACAAAAGTTAAATGGGCAAGAGAACAAACAAGCAGCACAAGCAGGGTCGTAAAACAAGTACCCTACAGTATGAAAATAGATTCACCACATATCACAAACACTTGACAGGAAAACAATGTTACTTGTTGCAAGCTAGAAGTTCCATATCCACTATAAGATGACGACATAAGCAGTTGAACAAGAGACCATTTCTCCTTATCCAAAGCAATTGCCAGAGGTTCTAGGTATCTGAAAGTCAGACAAAGAAAGAGATCTTAGGAACCATAGGGTTTTTTATGATTAGTTCTAGCATTATGCTGTGTATTCAAACAATGTGGTTCCCAGTACATTAACTAGAAGAATATAGCTTTCTATAAACAATTTGCAGAAAGCAGGTCTTTTTGATGGCAAAGAAACAATGGAGGAGAAGTTGCATCGCTTGAATGAAAAACCATAATGAATTAAAATGATGACGTTATACATACTCAGTTGCTAGAAAACCATCAGTTAATCCACCAATAAAAACGAGTTGTTGTTTGTGATCACCTGTTTTAAATGCTACCTGCAGCCATTATTTAGATATCATGTTAAATAATAGATTAAAAGGCATAAATATCAATAGCGTGTAACTTCACGTATGATGCAGTTCAGATATCATAGAATTTCCAAATAAAACCTTAAAAATAACACTACTCACAAGAACCAACAAAAAGGTTGCAAAAACCTGACATTGTTAACAAGAATGGTGCAAAAACCAACAGATTACTCTTTCCATTATGAATTTGTTTTACAATACTGTTCAAAATGCATTTATTTCTCAGGAAAATATTTGCAGTTCCTACATTCCTCTTAAGCTGAGACCGCACTTGCATAGTCCAGTGGCAGAGGTCGACTATTATGGATAAATCACAATCTTAAAAGAGAAATAGTCATAAATACCACCAAATTACTCACAGTAAGCACTTACGCTTTTAAGCCAGACATTCGGGGTCCATATCTAGGTAACATCTTTCAAGAGCATTTAGAATTATGATACAAATTGAGAAGACAAATGCTGAGGAAGATTGTCCTCCAATTAAGCATTCAAATGGACATCGCCAGCATCAGACACATTCTTTACATCCAGATCAAAAATTCAGCTCAAAATAACCACCGCAAAAATCAGCAATTCGGAAAAACTAACACGCTCAATTCGAAACGGATCTGTTATGAATCGTTTAAACAGAATTCTAGTTACAGTACCTGGATAGGCTTGGGTCCATACTTGAAGAGCACACCGCGAAACTGGTTCTTGCCTTTAATTGGACCAGCGCTATCCCCGCCGGATGCGCCTGAAGTGCTGGACATTTTGTCGCTGATGGATCGATCAGCACGGCCACGAACAATGCCGGAGAACCACGAAGTAGCCGAAGAAGCAGCAGAAGCAGAGGTTGATGCAGACAAAGAGGAGGATAAGGAGGAAGAAGATAGTGAGGAATTCATGTCAATTAGAAGTCAGAAGATGAGGAGAAAGAGACTGCGATTTGCCACCATTGATATCATTTTGAATTGTTAGGAATCCATTTTAAAGAAGATCTGATGTTCTCGGTGTTATATTCAGATTCAGTATTTGTAAAGAAGGTCCTGGTACTCGCTTTGTTTTTCGTATGCAATGGAGGCTTCTTTCACTACGCGCGTTGCTCCAGGCTTGATTATTATTTATTGTTACTATAGAAAATTAATATTTATTCAAAAAAATTTGATTTATTATATTAATATTATGTTTAAAATTTATATGATACATTAAATTATATAGTTCTATTAAATTTTAAGATTTTTGCAGTTAATTAGAAAAAAAAATTATTTTCGGCTGAGAAATGCTAGTTTAATAGATTAAACCTTATTAGTAAATAAATCTTTTATAATTTCAATTTTTTTTAGTTTTATGATAAATTTTGAGTAAAGTTCGAATAAATTTTGGATTATTTTTTAGTAAATTTTATTAAATTTTGAGTAAATTTTGTATAATTTTAATTTTTATTAATTTTCTGATAAATGTTAGATAAATCTTAAATATAACTTGAATAAATTTTAAGTAAATTTTTTATAAATATTTTGTAATTTTAGTTTTAATTAAATTTTTAGTAAATTTTAATTTTTACTATTATCGAAATATTTTTAGGAGTCAATATTTTTAAAAAAAAGTTCAGACGCGATTTTTTTGAAAAAGATTTTAAAAAGCGGTAAATAATATAAATATAATTCTATTAGATTTTAAAATATTTATAATTAATTAGAAAAAATATTATTTTTATTGAGGAATACTAGTTTAATAGATTAAAACACATGGATATCATTTCATTACAATTTAACTTTTTTAATAAAAAAATATAATAAAAGAACATATTAATTGAATATAATAGAATAAAGTGAGCATACGGTATAAATTTTAAATCTCAAAAAACACAACAGATCAAATATCAAAAGTAATTTTCTCTTATTATTATTTTGAATAATTCAGAGTTCCTAAATTCACTCGTAAACATGTTTTAAAAAATATTTATATTTGTAAAAAATACAAATTAGAGAGAATACCCTCAAATTCCCTACTGGGCGCGTGGCTTTTGTTAATGCAAAATCCCATACTTGGAATATGCTAATCATTTTATGCTGGGCTGTGACTCGGGCGTACAACTAGGGCTCAGATGGGCCTTCTGTTGATCACTTGTTCAATATGGGAACAATAGAAAAGCATAATTTGCTTAAGAAATTTAACTAAATCAAAAAAATTTATTTAGTTTTATTTAAATTGTATTTTTTTTATTTTATATTTTTTAATTGAACCAAATCGATACCAGTAAAATTGAATAGAGTCGGATATTTAGATTCACTTCGATTCAAATCTTCAGCTTGGATCTTTGGGTTCCTCTATTTTGAGCCTTTGTTTAGAGGATTTACTTTCCTCAAAAATGAAGTTTTAAATTAACCCAATTGAGCAACAAAGCAGAACTACAAACTGTTCTTTAATTTAAATACAAATTACTTAATAGGATAAATGAAAATAAATAAGAGAATTTGACATAGCTACTCTTTTCTATGTATATTATAACATTTTTACATCATAATTTTTTAAAAAAATTTCAACTAATTTTTTCTTCCAAAAATTATGTCTTTGGAAATGTTTTCATCTAAAATATTTGCAATATTTTTCATTAATATTAGAATCATTAATTGCACCAATCACTTCCAATTTTCTCACTCATAAAAAATTATCTTTCACACACATATGGCAATATCACACTTAGCCACGCGGGAAAAACGGTTACCAGCATTCAAATTAAAGTTGAAGAAAATAATGAACGAGAAGAAGAAGAATCCCAATAACACAATTGTAAACACAACCAGATTTAGAATTACAAGCAGTAGATATCACTAAACAACACCTAATCAACAATAAATAGGAAAGAAAGGCGAGATTCAAAATTAAAAGTATATTATCTAGTCAACTTCCTAAACAATAAAATACATAGCTAGATTTAGAATCAAAAGCACCAAATATCACAAAAATCAAAATCGCAAACGCATAACAAAATTATAATATGTTTCACTAATGGATACTATTAAACAATAAAATCACAAACCCTAATCAACAATAAATAGGAAAGAAAGCCGAGAGAGAAACATATTGTAACACCGTCGACTTTTCCACATGCATTATGACACGCATTTCATTTGGACATATTTATTTTATAAATGTCATTCGCATAAAACATATGCATACATAGAGATTTTAGCTAGACGTATTCACGAGATAAACTTGACACGGGTTGGTTTATCGCAATAGGACCAAGTCGTACGTGTTTAATTATAATTTAAATAAGGACACAAGATATTGAAAATTAATTAAATAAAATGATTAAATTTGAAAGAAATGAAATTTGGTATAATGAAATTAATTAAAGTAGACAATTTGACTAGATAGTATTTTTGGCATTAGGTACATAAAAATATGTAGAGAAAAAAATAATAATAATTAATTAATTTATTATTATTATTTATTTATTTAAATTTATTTAAATGTCATAAAAGTAAAAAAAAAAAAGATGGGACAAATTGTCAAAGATAGAGATGAAGACTTTAAAAGCTGCCCTATACCCGTCATCTCTCCATCTTCTCCCTTTTAATCCCTTCTTTTCCCCTTAAAAGCTCTAGCACTAAGAAATCATTCTTTCCTTAATTATTCCACTCAAGATTGCACTAACTTAGCTTAAGCAAGGTGGTGGTTGGTAAGTAAACAGTTTTTATTGTTTTAATCTTGATTTGAGCTGTTAGAGTCTGTAAATGGTAGCATATTACACTCCGATTTTGATACACTTAAAGGCTAATTTTGAAAAAGCTCAAAACATAAAACTTGTAGATTTATGTCTTAAATTTATGGATATATAAATAGTTTTTCATAATTTAGTGTCTGTGGAAAGATATGGGAATCAGACTAGAACTAGTTACATTAAGGAATCTAGCTGAATCATCTACTGTTTTAATTATGTTTCTATATGATAGATTCGATATTTGAGGAAACTCATAACATGAAAGTTGTAGATATATGTGTTATCTAGTTGTATACAAAAGTTCAGGACCAGATTATGGGTGGATGTTGAGTTATAGGCAAGAGAGTCATGCCTGTTCCATATTTGAGCTGTCTGCTTAGTGTCTTGGGCTGATCCAGTCTGTTGTTTACCAATTTTAAGTTCCTTATAGACATAATATATAAATGGTCAAAACATGAAAGTTATAGGTACATGTCTTAGCTAAATTTTAGCATAAATTTCACCTCAATATGTTATGTATATTGTGAGTTATAGCATTCACAAGTTAGACTAATTGGGATGTCAGCCCTGTTTCTGACTAGTCGAAATTACCCTACCATATGAGGACTTTAGATGTAGAATGGATGAAAGTTGTAAACATGAAAAATTTTCCATTTGAACATATCTATGTGTATACTAAGTTTCATTAAAATATGACTTACATATTGTAAGATATGAAGAAGCAAATTTAGTGTTCTAAAACTGCCTAAAGTTAAAAACAGGGCAGAGAACAGAACATGATTATAAATTGCATAAAATATTTCAAAATAGTCCAATTGTTATGAAAATTAGATATATTGTAGCACTACATGTTAGCTTTAATTAGAAATAAGAATCATATAAATTGGACTAGTATAGAAAAAGTTATAAGCTAATGAGTACATGAAGGTCACACTGCCATTAGACCAAATATTAGTTAGTGATTCTTAAAATGCATATTTCAATTTATTTAAGTTTCACTAAGTTTATTTAGCTACCAATTGACCAAGTATATATTTAATTAGGTCCACAACATATTGGAGAGCCGCAAGAAAGTGAAAGACAGTAAGTTAGAGGTTTAATAGCAAAAGAAAAGGTGAGTTTAATTATCAAATGAATTCTTTGGTACGTGCTACATGTAATGTGACTTGATTTGCTTTATTTGAATTACATAACTGTTATGATATGGCCAATGAGACTATATTGGATGTAAAGTACATGTTTGGATTACATGTATACATTTTCTTTATATAAGGCAAAAGTTGACTGAAATGTATAATAATTATTGGAAATGCATATGCATATGGACTTAAAAAGGCGTTGTGACTAGCTAAATGGCATTGTAAAGCAAAAGAAGAAGCCTATGACCCAAACAAATGTTCAAAAGCAAAAGAAAAGGCCTATAGCCTAACAAATGTGCAAATATTACAAATGATCAAACTAGCTAGCAAATGCAAATGTTCACATGGAAACCCGGGACAATGTTTATTTAGCCTGATCACAACAATAAGAAAATGAAATGAGCATAAGCAAATAAAATGTTTATATGATTTATATTGATATGATATTAATAAATAGAATGATATGTAAAATGTGTAGGAATGACGATTATTACTTTTAACTGTGATTGACTTAGTACTTTAGAAAGTTTTTGATAATTATTCTCATTGAGTTGCAACTCATTAAATTGCATTATTTTCAGGCAGAGTCGAGTGATTAGCTCAATTTGGAGGTACATATCATATAAAAGACATGGATCACAGGTCACCGGCCGAGCCTCACCAATCTCTCTCCTTCCATTGCACATATGTATAAGGACATGTCTTTTGTGTTTTGGACTGTATGTCTGTACACGTATTATATAGTGAATCCGCAGTGATGTGATATATATATATATATATATCTATATTATGTATATAGTCAAGCTGTTATACTTTGCTAAATGCAACAAAATGAAATGTTATATGATTTTAAAAAAAAATTTATCCCTCATTATAAATAGGACTATATCTTATTCTATGAAATACATGATAATATGATATAAATATAAGTGATATCCACAGGTATAAGGTGTTACATCCTTGTCCTCCATTGCACCATGAACCTCCTCTTCCTCATGCCCATCCTCCTCTGCCGGGTCCCCATGGGCATTCAATAGGCCCTCCTAAGCTGGACCACCTTACCACTACCACCCTTGAGATCGCATATCTATGGGACTCTGGTTGTATGTAGCTACCGGCTTATATGTCACTACTTAGCCCTTAACTAGCGTGTCTTATGTGTTGTGTTTATTATATATAATAAAATGATTAGCATATGTTAATTAGTCTATAAATTCACATATGTTGATCAAGCTTGTTTAATTAATTAATGTTTGTAAATGTAGGTTACTATATAGCTCCTTCATTTTTTTTTTTGCTCTAATTTTATTTTTTTTTTTAAATGGGAAAGTAATAATAATACAAAAGGTTTAATAAAAAAAAAGAAAAAATAAAAACAATGTCAAGAGGTGAGATGAGATCATATATATGAGTCTTTTTTTTTTCTAATTAAAAGTCTTTAGTTCGAATCATGTGTATAAAATACCATTAAAATTTGAGACAAAGTACTTTACTTACTTGATGAATCTATCCAATGCAAATTTAAATTACTGAATAGGTTTTTTTTTCAAAGAAAAATGTCATATTAATTGATAGAGTTTCGCATATAAGAGATCCATCTATGGGCTCTACTATATATATATATATATATGTTAACCTTAGGGTGATTGCTGTTTCTTTTGACTATCAAATTAAATGTCACTAACTTTTTCATTGAGTATTGTTTTGATCGTGTTCAAAGTTTCAACACATTTGGTTATAAGTGTCTCATTGAACATGTCAAGTATTTCCTAGAGACGTGAAACTTCCGACCAGAATACTTATCTCCCGACTGGGACATGAGTACAGATTTATAAAATATTATCTTATGATCTTTCAAAGTTCCAGAAGCCTAAGCAGACCGAAACAGGCCATGCTCTGACCGAGACAGACCATTTCTAGACTGGGACTTGTTATAGTCCAATTGAAAAATTCAAAAGGAAATGACCATTGAAGAAGAGACTCCACCAAAGTGTACCACGTCATCTGGAAGTCAAAATGACTAAGTCAAACTGACTTATGTCCCAATCGGGAATTATTTGAAGCCAGAAGACCCAGGACCTAAGTATGGCATTATCGGGCAAGTCCCAACTGGGAAAATCAAATAGGAACTAGCCATTGGAGAGTTCAGCCAATCAAAAGATGCCACATATCAAAATTGGTCATTTTTCGACCGAGAAACCCATATTCCCACTGGAAATCCTTCTCTGTAGACATTATTGAATGCACTTGTAAGAGAACATTAGAAAGAGTTATGACATCAATTTATAACGGCTAATTAGTGGGTAATCAATATAAATACCCTATCAAAAGGTCATTTAATATATCCAACTACTTTCTAAATACCAAAACTCTTACAATTTATTTTCTCAATCTTTCTTCAATTAATTGTTTTGTAAAGGTTCAAATGTTAATCTTTAAACACTTGGTTATCTTGTAATTGGATAGTGTGAGCTAAATTATAAGGAATTGGTTGTTGTGTAAGCCATCAAAATATAAGAGAAATTTGGGTTGAGTGTTAACCTTGGTAAAACACCTAGTTGGGAGTAAGCTAGTTAAAATTCCATTTGTAATCTAAGTGGTTAGATTAGTGAATACCTAATTGTGATTGGGAAGAGGAGTAGGGTTAGTTAACACCCGAACCTCTATAAAATTTGTGTCTCCATCTCTTCTATCTTTTAGCTTCTTTGTGTGTGTGCACAAATTTTTATTTTTCCACCAATTCATCCCCCCCTTCTTCCCCTTCTTGGTGATTGTTTGGGCAACAATTGGCATTAGAGCAAGGTCTATAAATCAAACTTTATCAGCTCTAGCAAAGATCTACAATGGCCCTTGGTGATTGTTTGGGCAACAATTGGTAACAGAGCAAGGTCTATAAATCAAACTTCATCAGCTCTAGCAAAGATTTATAATGGTCCAAGAAGGATTCCAGAGCCTCAAACCTTACTTTGATGGGTCAAACTATGCCCATTAGAAGTTTAGAATGGAGGCATACTTGGATAGTGAAGGAATTGATGTATGGGATAGTGTTCCCAAGGAATAACGCTGAAGGAGAAGATGAACCTCTTATAAGAGATGAGTGGATTGAACCACACAAAAGAGCAGATGGCAAGAACAAGAAGGCTATAGCCATCCTAGCAAGCTCTCTCTCTTGAAAAGTGTAAGAGAGTTCAACATTGTTAACCGCCTCTAGTATGTGGAGGACTTTAGAGAACTACCATGAAAGGACACAACAAGTTCATTCAAGGAAGATTCAACTCCTAATGAACGAATATGAACTCTTCAAGATGAAGCCTAATGAGACCATCACTGATATGACAAACCGCCTACTCTTCATCATCAACAATATGAAGAAATATAGAAGACATACAAGCCTTGAAGAAGTAAATAATAAGATCTTGAGAAGTCTCCCAATGAAGGACTATGGTTCAAGGGTGGCAAGTATAGAAGAAGCCAATAAGAATTTGAGCACCATTCCCACCGATATGCTCATTAGTAAGCTTTTAACACATGAGATGGCTCTTGTGAGGGAAAATGAGCTTGAAGGAGAAAAAGAGAAGAAAAAGCCCTTGCTCGGCAAGCACCACCTCTTCAAAAGTTCAAGACCTTGACCTTATTAATGATGATAGGGCAAGTGAAGAAGAGGATGAGGAGATAGCCATGCTATTTAGAAGAGTAAAGAGAATGATAGTCAACAAGTATAGGACTATAAAAAACTACAAGCAAAGGACATCAAAGTTCAAAGGCTCCTCATCCAACTTCAATAAGAATAAAGAGGAGATGAAGTGCTATGAATGTGGAAAGAAAGGCCACATAAAATCTGAATGTCTAAGGCTCAAGATATACAAGGGCAAGTCTCATAAGGATGGAGGAGACAAAGGCCATAAAACTACTTGGGATGATCCTACATCAAGTGATGATGAGAGGAGCTAAGAAGATGTAGCCAACTTGTGCTGCATGGCTTTGGAGGATAACTCTAATAAGGTAACTTCCACTTCTTCCTCTTTTACATTAAATGCTTGTGATGATGATAATGATCTTATTGATGTCATGAATCTAGAATTAGAGAGATATAAAAAGAAAGTTGATTTCCGTAAGAAAAATAGCTCCAAACTTAAGGATGATTTATCCAATCTTCAAAAGGTTATAAAAGAGCTAAAAACTTCTAATGCTTCTTTAAAGAAGTCATTAGATCATTTTTCATCTAAACCCTCAACCAATTCTTTACCTAAAGAAAATAATATTTTGAAAAATGAGGTTGAGGAATTGAGACTCTCTATTTCTAAATTTCACAAAGGAAAAAAATTTTTGGATACACTTATCGTATCTCATTGACCTCATTTAGTGAGACATGGCTTAGGCTTTAATGGAGCATCATATTCATCAACACCTAGAACTTTTCTTTGTAAAAGCTTCCAAACTATAAACCTCCTCAATTGAGGTAGGTTCCTCTAAGGCTAAAAACAAATTACACACTATCCAAAGGAGAAGTAGCAAAGGCTCACTTGGCTCAAGAGGAAAACCTCAAAAGGCCAAACATGTCTTCTTGTATAAGAGGCATGCACCTAGGAAAACACCTACCACATATGATTGTGTTTGTTGTTGTACTTCCTCTTATGTTTCATACAAGAAGATTATAAGGCCAAAATCCCAAATGAAGTGGCAAGAGTCTTTCAAGACTAAGCAATGCCACTAATGCATGCAGTTTGGGCACATTAACATTTATTGTTTGACAAGAAAGTCCCGTTGGGATCTCTTAAGAACTAACCCCAAGGACTCAAGTTTGTTTGGGTAACTAAAAGCCAAACTTGATTTTATGTTATATAGGTATGCCTAAAATCCTCAAGTAATGAAAATATATGGCTCTTGGATAGTGGATGCTCAAGGCATATGACCGGAAACAAAAATCTCTTCGCAAGTCTTAAAGGTATGGATAGAGGTAAGGTTACCTTTGGAAACAATACTAAGGGTAAGGTGATTGGCATTGGTTCCATAGGATTTAATGGTATTTCAATCATAGATGACGTAATGTTTGTTGATGGTTTAAAGAACAATCTTTTAAGTGTGAGTCAATTATGTGATAAAGGAAACAGTCATCTTTGGCTCTAATGAATGTCTAGTGATCTCTCTAAATGGTCGAGAGATATTCAAAGGAGAAAGAGATGAAAATACTTACATAATTGACTTACATAAGTTAATTAATGTTTCCTCTAGTTGTCTTGTGTCTATTAGTGAAGAATCTTGGCTATGGCATAGAAGACTTGAACATGCAAATATGGAATTAATTCAAAGCCTTAGCAAGGAAGAACTAGTAGATGAGCTCCCAAAGGTCAAATATTTGAAGGATAAGACTTATGAGCCAGGTCAAAGAGGGAAGCAATACAAATCATCATTCAAACACAAAAATATTGTAAGTACCTCTATACCTCAACAACTATTGCATCAAGTTGCTAGCTTAGGTGGAAAATATTATACATTTGTTATTATTGATGATTATTCTAGATTTACTTAGGTAATTTTCTTAACTCATAAAAGTGATACTTTTGAAAACTTCATGCACTTTACCAAGAGAGTCCAAAATGAGAAGGAATATTGTATCTCTAAGATTAGAAGTGATCATGGCAAAGAGTTTGAAAATGATATTTTTGAAAACTATTGTTTAAAAAATGGTATTTCTCATGATTTTTCCACACCAAGAACTCCTCAACAAAATAGGGTAGTTGAAAGGAAAAATCAAACGTTAGTAGAAATGGCTAGAACAATACTTAATGAGTATGGTCTAGCAACCTATTTTTAGGCGAAAGCCACTAATATAATATGTTATATTGCAAATCGTGTTTTCAAAATACTTATTTTAAATAAAACCTCTTATAAGCTTTGGAATGGAAGAACACCCAAGATTTCATATCTTAGAATATTTGGTTGCAAATGCTTCATATTAAATACCAAGGACAATCTTGGAAAATTTGCCTCAAAGTCAGTTGATGGCATATTTCTTTGTTACTCCACCTTGAGCAAAGCTTATAGATTCTTCAATAAAAAAAAACATTGGTTGTAGAAGAGTCTATACATGTTAATTTTGATGAATCTTATAGACTTGATATTGGGAAAGGTATTCCGTTGGATGATATTGTAGGTTCCATGGAGAATCTCAATTATGATAAAGTGGAATAAGAGAAATCAATAAAAAAGAATGATCTTGATGAGGAACATGAGGAACAACTTCAAAAGGAAGAGCAATCCCAAGCTCAAGAGCAAGAAACCAATGAGCTACCAAGAGAGTGGAGGTTTGCAAGAAACCACCTAAAGGAACAAATCATTGGTGATCCTACAAAAGATGTAAGTACTCATTCCAAATTTCTTGACTCTAATCTTATTTGTGTATCTCAAATTGAACCAAAGTCAATTAATGAAGCTTTAGATGATGAGAGTTAGGTGATGCAAAATGAACTCAATCAATTTGAGAGGAACAAGGTTTAGACCTTGGTTCCAAGACCTAATGACTATCCAATTATTGGTAGTTTGTGGGTCTATAGGAACAAACTAGATAAAGGTGATAACATCACAAGAAACAAGGCTAGATTGGTTGCCAAAAGGTATAACCAAGAGGAAGACATTGATTATGATGAAACCTTTTCCCCCTATAGCAAGATTAGAAGCAATTCATATTTTATTAGTATATGCATGCCATATGAATTTCAAGCTTTTTCAAATGGATGTAAAAAGTGTCTTTTTAAATGGTTTTATGTCGGAGGAAGTATATGTTAAGCAACCTCCCGGTTTTGAAGATCATGCTTTTCCAAACCACATCTATAAACTCACTAAGACTTTATATGGTTTAAACTAGGCCCCTAGAGCTTGGTATGAGAGACTTAGTGCATTTCTTATAGATAATGGATTTTCAAAAGGGCATGTTGATACAACTTTTTTTTATTAAAAAACATAAGCATGACACTCTCATTATTCAAATTTATATTGATGACATTATCTTTGGATCTACTAATAAGAATCTTTGCTAAGAATTTACTAAGTGTATGACTAGGGAATTTGAGATGAGCATGATGGGTGAGCTTAAATTCTTCCTTGGACTCCAAATTAAGCAAAGCAAAGATGGCATCTTTATCAACCAATTCAAGTACACTAAGGAATTGATCAAAAAGTTTGGGATAGATGAATGAAAGAATGCCAAGACTCCAATGGGTACATCAACAAAATTAGACAAAGATGAAAAGGGTAAAGCTATTGATGAAAAACTTTATAGAGTATGATTAGCTCGCTTCTTTATTTAACTGCCTGTAGACCCGATATTATGTATAATATATGCTTGCATGCTAGATTTCAATCATGTCCTAATGAATCACATTTGAATGCAATAAAAAGAATTTTGAAATATTTTCATGGCACCATGCATTTAGGCCTATGGTATCCTAGAAATACTTCATTTCATATCATTGGTTTTTCGGATGCCTACTATGCCGATAGTCTTTTGGATAAAAAAAGCACATCTAGAACTTGTCACTTTATTGGTGAATGTTTAGTTTCTTGGCATAGGAAGAAATAAGTTTTGGTTGCCTTATCCACTACCAAAGCGGAATATGTGGCGACGGGTTATTGTTGCACTCAAGTTCTTTGGATGAAACAACTTAAGGATTATGGCCACATGATTGATCACATTCCCATCAAATGTGATAACACTAGTCCAATAAATCTCTCAAAAAATCCCATTCAACATTCTAGGAGCAAACATATTGATATAAGACATCATTTTTTAAGAGATCATGTCCAAAATGATAATGTGGTGTTATATTTTATTAACACTAACAACCAATCGGTGGATAATTTTACCATGCTCCTAAATGATGAAAGGTTTTGCTTTATAAAAAGAGAGCTTGGTATGCTTGATGAGAGCACATTATTTTGAAAAACTTTAAATCATATTTTTCCATGTATAAATATGTTTATGTAAATTATATGCTCCTTAATTGATGAATGTGAATGTTATGCTTCTTGTTTGATTCGTGAACTTTTGCATACATAAGTTGATATTTTATATGCTCATTTATTATCATAATCTATGATATGCCACACTAAGGTACTTTAGTCATATTTCTTTTCTTTCCTCTAAATCTTTTGAGTACCTATAACTCCCGCTCAGGAAATACATTTCCTGCTTGGGAACTATATCCCTCTCGGGACATCATCCCTCCTGCTCGTGATGTCTTAGTCTTCAAATTAACCATTGCAATTTCTCATATCCAAATCGAGATTTCCCATTTCCCGATTAGGACATTTGAAAATAATTCAACCGTTGCACCTCTTTAAATGTGTACGCTCGGGAAGGTATATGTCCCCCTTGGGACTATGCTCAACAATTCAAATTTTTTTGATCGTTGGAAGGTTTCCGGTCGAGAACCCCCAAGTCCCACTCAGGACTGCCTCGATGGCAGCCTTTTGTAACTGCCACCAATCAAATTCTATCTGCCATAACTCCCATTAAAACTCCTTAAACGGTAACATGACTCTTCAAACCCTATAAAAACTCCATTATTCTCATTCTTTTCATCACTTTTGCATCCAATCTCTCTCTCTCTCTCTTTCTCTCTCAAATTTTCTTTCTCTAAACCCAAAATCATCAAACTTTCTCTCTACTAATCCTCTCCAATAGCACCCAAATTTGGCACTTTGAAGTGAAGAGCCTCCAAAAGTAAAGGAGTAGCCTATTCTTCCTCTAACTTCTCTTTTTTTAATGATATTTTCAACGCCTTCTCAAAGGAGGAAAAGAAACAGTATGCCAATATCACTGCCAAGAAATTCATCTCCAACTGCACCATCAACTTAGATGATATTGAAAAGTTGGGTGTCAAAGATGAAGTCATTGGCACTCTTGAAGAAATGGGGTGGATAAACTTCGTGATGCCCTTTGAAGATGGACATGATGAACTCACCATCGAATTCCTCTCCATTCTTTAAGTAATCAAAGATCCCAAGCACCCATTTGGCTATTATGGCCTTCAATTTCGTCTCTGTGGCCAATAACAAGAGATGACAAACCATCAACTTGCGGATGCTTTTGGTTTCAAAAAGGTAGGACTTAATACTCAAGCCATGCATCTCTCTCCCCTTGATGTGTGGAAAAGCATTTCCCTTGAAATCCGCCTTGACAAAAAATCCAAAGCCAAACATATCAAGACTCTTTCTCACTTCATCCTCCAATGTATCATCACTTTCATTATCAATGCAAAAAGTGAAAGCAATGAGTAAGTCATTCATGAAGGCCTTCTCTACCTCTACGCCATGATTCACTATCAGCTTACTGAAATGACCCATCTTCTTCTTAACAAATTTCAATCCATGGCAACCACTACTAAAGGTACTATCTCTCTTCATGCACAAATAACCTATCTTGTTAGATATCTTCATCTCATGAAAGATGAAAATTGTATTCTTTTTACTTCCTCTTGCTCTTAATATGAGAGCTTCTTACACATCTAATATCTCCTCCATTGTAAGGCCCTTCAAAGAAGTAGACATTTTTTCTATACCTTTGGAGAGCATAGAGCCCAAAAGGTAACCCGAGAGACTATAAAGAAACGTGCAAGGCTCTCCATAGGAGGAGAAAGATCAAGCACCCAATACATGCCTCCACCACCACCTCTTTAAGCCCAACCTATCACTTTGTAAAGTCTGTATGACTTTCAAATGCAATCTTTCAACACCATGAAGGATATAATGCAATACCTCCATTTGGATGTTCAAAGCATACAAGGGCAACTTAATCTTAATGTATGCACTCATAGCTTTGAACAAGCCCCACCATTTGAAGAGGAGTAAGGCATTCAAGAGGGTGGTGAAGAGGAAGAGGAGGCAAGTTATGAAAAAGGAGATGCATAAATTAGTCTATTTTTTAATTCTCTTTCTTTTTTAGGCTAAGTACTTAGATGACCATTGAAGAAGAGACTCCACTAAAATGTGCCACGTCATATAGAAGTCAAAATGACCAATTCAAACTGACTTATATCCCGACCAAGAATCATTCGAAGCCAGAAGACCCATGACTTAAGTATGACATCACCGGATAAGTTCCGACCGGGATACAAGAAGTTTCAACCAGAAAAATCACATAGGAACTAGCCATTGGAGCATTCAACCAACCAAAAGATGCCACGTGTCAAAACTGGTCATTTTTCGATTATGAACCCATGTTCCCGACCAGGAACCCCTCTCTGCAGATAGCATTTAATGCACTTGTAAGAGAATATTATAAAGAGTTATGGAACCAATTTGTAATGGCTAATTGGTGGTTAATCAATATAAATACCCTACCAAAAGGCCATTTAAGATATCCAATTACTTTCTTAGTATCAAAACTCTTGCAATTTATTTTCTCAATCTTTCTTCAATTAATTGTTTTGCAAGAGTTCAAATGTTAACCTTCAAACACTTGAATTATCTTGTTATTGGGTAGTGTGAGTCAAATTACAAAGAATTGTTGTTTTGTGAGCCATCAAAATAAAAAAAAAATTGGATTGAGTGTTAACCTTGGTAAAACACCTAGTTGAGAGTGAACTAGCTAAAACTTCATTTTTAATCTAAGTGGTTAGATTAGTGAATATCCAATTGCGATTGGAGAGAAGAATAGAGTTAGTTAACACCCGAACCTCTATAAAATTCGTGTCTCCATCTCTTCTATCTTTTAGTTTCCTTGTATGTGTAAGAATTGTTATTTTTCCACCAATTCATCCCCCTTCTTAGTGATTATTTGGGCAACAATATATATATATATATATATATATATATATATATATAATTCTATGAAAAATATTTATATGAATTCATTTGTCAACTAAATACATACTTAAAATTGATGGTTGGTTGCATCTTAATTATCTTCGTTGAACCTGAAATGATGCCATCCTATTGACTCTAAAATGATGTCGACAGCTTTTTTTTTTACTAAATAATTGTCACATCTTATTATTATTTTTATTTGGCATTCAGAATTATTCATTTAATCTAAAGTGTATTGGATCCAAAATTTGAGACTTTAATTAAATTAGAAGAATTTCGTATCAATTCATCATATTTTTTTTAATTTAATTATTATATTTTTTTAAATAAAGGTGAGTTAAACTCATACTTTATCACGTCTTATTAATAACTATTTCTTTCGATCCAACACAATCTTAATATTTATTCATCAACAAAACTTCTCCCATAAATCTTAGGTACTGAATTAAACTGTTTGACTTGTATTGAGAAATGCAAATTTTTTTCTTGAATTCAACACCCTAATATATATATATATATAAGATTGCTGTTGAGGATGCTAAAAGAATATTTTGAACTTTTTTGATTTAATAGGTTCGGGTCCATAAGCAATGACAATTGCCCTATGAAGACTCGCTTTCGCTACGGCTCCGGTGGGTTCCCTTAACGAAGCCACTGCCTATGAGTCGCTGGCAGCAATCTTATATATATATATATATATATATAAGATTGCTGTTGAGGATGCTAAAAGCATATTTTGAATTTTTTTGATTTAATTGACTGATTTTTTTAATTTTTTATAAACTGTTTTTAGAAAAAATATCATTTACCTACTTCTACTAAAAGCAGTTTTCAAAACTAAAAAATGGTTAAAAATATAAATTTTATTCTGAAAAGTGTTTTTTCCAAATGCAATACCAAACATAGTCATAGTCATATGTTGGATCTTAATTCTTAAAACACTTTAATTCCCATATCAAGAAGAGGAAGAAGGAAAATTAAAGAAGATGCACAATCATCCACCATATCATCATGGGCTGCCACACCTCATGTCCTGCCCACCTCCACCACATCACCCCGATCCTCCTTCTCCTCCTCCCTATCACCACGATCCTCCTCCTCACCATCATCATGATCCTCCTCCTTATCATCATCATTATTATCACCATTGTTCTCCCCCTCCTCATCATCATGGTCCTAATCATCATCATCATTACCACCACGGTCCTCCCTATCATTATCACCACCATAGTCCTCCTTATCATCATCATAGCCATGGTCCACACTATTGGAAGCGATTTTGAATTGAGGGGAGCTGTAGATCTTGGTCAAACATAGAGATTTCAAAAAATCTTATTTTAACCGAAACATGCAATCATACTTTGCATAACATTCAAATACACTTTGCATAACATTCAAATACACTTTGCATATAAATCTTGAGTATTTATTCATAACTTTTACAAATTTTATTATGTAACCTTTATGGATAATATTCGTTTACCAAGATTATTTCATGAAAAAAAGATGAAGAAGGAAAATTAAAGAAGATGCATAATCATCCATCATATCATCATGGGCTGCCACACCTCATGTCCTGCCCACCTCTACCACATCACCTCGATCCTCCTTCTCCTCCTCCCTATCACCACGATCCTCCTCCTCACCATCATCATGGTCCTTCTCTTTATCATCATCATTATTATCACCATTGTTCTCCTCCTCACCATCATCATGGTCCTAATTAGCATCATCACCACCACCACGGTCCTCCTTATCATCATCACCACCACGATCCTCCTTATCATCATCATAGCCATGGTCCACACTATTGGAAGTGATTTTGAATTGAAGGGAGTTGTAGATCTTGGTCAAACATAGAGATTTCAAAAAATCTTATTTTAACCGAAACATACAATCACACTTTGCATGACATTCAAATACACTTTGCATATAAACTTGAGCATTTATCCATAACATTTACAAATTATATTATATAACCTTTATGAATAATATCCATTTACCAAGATCATTTCATAATTTTTGGAACAAAATGGAAAAATAAAAGGTTAAGACAAATATTTTAGACCCGAGTTCACAAAAAATACAAACTAAGCAAAAAGACCAAAAGCTTTAGTTATATTTAATAAAACTCATTTACTAGTCCAAAACATATGATAACAAAAAAATTTTCTTTTTGCAAATTTGTAAGCTACTAATTCTTTAGAGCTTTGCTTAGTATTTTTCCTTCAATCCTTATTGAAGAAGAGAGAAAGCAAAAAGAAGAAAAATAATAGAAAGAGAGAAAGGAAGTTACATAATTATAGAAAGAAAAGCAACTAACCAAAGTTATTAGTTTTTCTACTTCTTTCCTCTCTTTTTTTCTCTCTTTCTTTCTTCTTTCTCACATTTTTCTACCTCTTTCTTTCTTCTTTCTTATCTCTTTATTTAATGGTTTTTGTCTTTTTCTTTATTATGGATAAGCAAGAATAAAATATTAATAGCTATTCAAATAATATCTAGGCAAGTGGCAAAGCAAGGTGGGAAGATAATGAAGGAGGATGATGGAAGAAGCAATGTCACATTAACTATGGTAATTACTTTAATATACTATTATGGTTAATTAAATTAACCACAATGGTATTTTTAATTAAATTGTGATAATTTTAATTAACACTTTAATTAAAATTATATAGGAGAAATAGTTAAAATTAATTAAATATTAATTTAACTCAAATAATATAAGTAATCATTTCTAGTTTAAATCTCAATTAAATTAATCCTCATATCATAAATATTAATTAGGTAAATAATTTAATTTAGGTGTGACTTGTAAAGTCAATAATTTTATCGGAATATAAATGTAATATTAACTCAATAATATTATATTAGACACATTTCCAAACTCCTTGTATACCAAGACACATTAACTTTCCTTTCGGAATTCTCCATTCTTTATCGATAAAATCTCGAATATTAATTTGACTTTTACATCATAATATTAAGTCTTCTCATTATGATCTCAATATTGATTAGGATCATAGTGTGTCAAACCCTATTGGTCAATACATTAATAAGTGGTAATTTGCATTCTGATTAAAATAAGACTTACCATTATTAGTCTAACTAATAATATTGATTTTACATCAAATAAGTCATATTTCTTCTGGCCATAAATTTATTTTATCAGAACCAAAATATCAACTCCATTAAAACCGTACCTTGGTGCTACAGGGTAACGAATCCTACTATTGGCAATCTTATGTCTCACTACATGACTAACTATAGTCACTACAAGCCGGATTACCAAGCATGAATAGCCAAGTACAAGGCAAGAGCATCTCAATACCTGAAGGGTTTTGAACATGTCTCAAATACATGTTACGCAGCGGAAAATAAAATTTTTCAATACCTGAATCAAAGGATTCTACTTGTGTCCATTAAAACTAATTTAACAAAGCAAAATTCAGAAATTATACCCTTATAATTTCTTGATTTTCTTCAAGTTCTCACCTTATTAGGTTGTAACAAACCACAACAATTCAATATAGGATTGTCTCTAGCAATATCCACGTGAAGAATAAAGAATGAAACCACTAGGGAGATGGCTTGATCACACCTCAAAAGTGCTAGTAATGATGTGTGTTCCTTTGAGAGAAAAATTAACTCTTTAATTTTTCCAAAATTTTTCTTCTTCCAAAAATTTTTTCTTGTCTATTTTCTGTCTTTTGGGGTCCTTTAGATCCAAAAGAATATCAGTTTTATAGAGCAAAAATTAAAAGAAGAGAAATGAGAGTTATTTTGGCTTAATGGCCATTTAGGCCATTGTGAGCCGTACGGGCCTGTTAACCTCCCGAACAATTTTTTTCCGCGATTTTATCGCAAACCGACTCAAAATAATTCTCTCATATTTTGGATCCCATCCAAAGTCATTTTACTCAATTTTCACATCTCCAAATCATGTGACCCATTAGGTTCCCGATTATGTTGGCCACTAAAATTATCAAATAATTTAAGCAAGTCATGAGCGGTATCTAGCAACACATCATGACCTCCAATTGATTTGAAAGTCAGTGGTTTGACTATGAACCTTTCCATAGATAATTTCTATGCAATTTATCCTTCCACCATTCTATACCCCACTCAGTTCAGAGTATGGACAATGTGTCAACTCCCGCTAGACTGACTACTCACACCTAGCTCAAGTGATATTGGATCTTGTCCTTGAGACTCATTACTCTATTAGACATGTCACTGAAGACCATCTTTATGACATTTCAACTCTGGCCAGAAATTCCTAAGTAATGTCTTGACAAATGGCCATGGGTATACAATCCCTCTATTCGGAATGGTCAATCCTTTATTGGCTATCCAATTACCTTCGAATACCTCAAGTTGTACCCAATCACCACCCTATGAGCAATCTCTATAAGCGAACAAGGAATAGAGTCAAAATACAGAATCAGTATCTAAGATATCCTTGAGTACCTCAAATTTAAGGATACTTGCAGCATTGCTATGATGAGACTATCATTGACATTTGAATAGAATATCCATATGATTGTCTCATAAAAGGTCATCCAATGTACTTGGCTACTCTTAGTAAGCATCCACATGTTAACTCTAAACATCTCATACTTATAGATTATGACATCTACTACTTGATCCAATCAAGGAATATAACATGTGTTAGTCTATC
>CATIWF010084041.1:0-14774 GCA_949630135.1 Balakata baccata
AATGAACAAATATTATAAATTCAAAAATTAAACCAAGCGCTGAACAACTATTTTGTTGCAAAATGTAGAAAGTGTCACTATTAATCTTAAAAGCATCACAGTTTTAAAGACACTTATTCTTGAAACGTCGCTAATTTAAGAACCTAACTTTTAAAATGTAGTTGATTTATTAACGCTATAAATGATTAGCGTCAGTAAAGGTGTACAAAATATATGGAAATTTTTAGGAAATGCGACGGAAAATGACGTCACCAATCTTAATGGTGACACATATTGAAAAAGCGTCACAACATATAAAATACCAACGCTAAGCAATTGCATCATGGAAAAATTCGTGATGGCAAATTTAACAACACTATTGATGACGCTTTTCATGCGTCAGTAAAATATTTTGTGACGATTTTTGGAGTCTCAAAATGAATTTTTTGCGTCGCTAAACACATTTTTTCTTGTAGTGGTAGGTAAAAAGAAGCTAGTTTATGTCTATACCAATAGGTTCTAGAATCTAATAATGATAAATATAAACAATATTTAAATAATAAAAAAATGAAATACATATTATTATTAAAAATTACAAAATTTTAAATCTTTGTCTTGGTTGGGAATGTTCCATTCTCAATCAGAAAAACTATCTGGACTAGACTTTTCTCTCTCCGTTTGGATCTAATCTAATGACCCATTTTACTTCATTTTCACACCTTCAATGCGTGTGACTCATTAGGTTCTCAGTTATATTGGCTACTCAAATCAACACTTGATCTTGAGCAAGTCATGAATGATATATAGTAACACATTATAACTCTCAATTAATTGGAAAGTCAGTGGTTTGACTACAAACCCTTCCATAGGCAATATCTATGCAATTTGTTATCTCATCCTCACTATATCCAACTCGGTTTAGAGTATGGTCTAAGTGTTAGCTCCTACTCGACTGACTATATCACATCTAGTCCAAGTGATATTAGTACTTGTCACCAAGACTCATTACTTATAAAGATATATTTATGAAAACCTTCTCCAAGACAATCCTATTTTGGCCAAAGTTTTCTGAGTAATGATCCCAATAAGTGGCCATAGATATACTCTCCTTCTAACAAGAGCGACGAATTCTCTATTGGCTATCCAACTATCTTCAAATATCTCAAATTGTACCCAATCACCACCCTATAAGCAACCTCTCCTAGAGGCAACAAGGAATGAAATCAAAGTACAGGATCAATATCCAAGATAACCGTGAGCACCTCAAGTCCAAGGATATTTGCACCATTGCTATGATGAAATTATTATTGACATATGTTTAGAATACCCATATGATAATTTCGTAGCGGGTCTCCAATGTATTTAACTACTCTAGCAAGCATCCATATGTTATCTCTAAACATCTCATGCTTATAGCTTATGAAAACTACTGCTTGATCCAATCAAGGAGTAAAACATGTACTAGCCTGTCCGGATCAACAATGTCCCATCTCATTGATCCTATGGCTAGAGATAATTCAGATATAAACATAATTACACATTGTAGGAATCTCACTATCATGATTCCACCATGATTTTCTTCATGTTATGTTTATATCATGGACTTCATTAATTAATTTAAGATCCAATTAATTCATATTATAAATGAACATTAATAAATGAAAATGCTAATACTAAAGGAGATTTCCTTTAGAACACTTCTCTAATAATCTCTCACTTGCACTAAAGCCAGTCGCCTTTATATCTAATACCATAGGTGAGTACATGTGAATCGTACTTCTTTTGGGGAAGTGGCTAAGTTAGTGGATCAGCTATATTCTGATCAATGTACACTCTTTCTACTTTTACATCGCCTCTACCTATGATCTCCCTAATCATATGGTAGCGTTGAGCATATGTTTGGACTTTTGATGAGACCGTGGTTCCTTTGCTTGTGCAATAGCTCCATTGTTGTCACAATACAACTGTGTCGGATCAACAACGATAAGAACCACTCCTAGCTCTTCACATCCATTTGTCATATCACATAATCATAATGAGCAGCAATGACTAAGAGTATCCTAATGGATTTAAACATAGCTACTGGACTAAAAGTCTCGTCATAGTCAATTTCTTATCTTTGACGATAACTCTTAGCCACTAGCCTAGTTTTATGCGTAACCATATTACTCTCTATGTCGTTCTTCATTTTAAAGACCCATTTGCAACCTATAGGCTTTATCCCCTCAGGTGGGTCAACCAAGGTCCATACCTAGTTTTCATACATAGAATCCATTTCCGATTGCATAGCCTTTAGCCATTTATCAGATTTTGATCTCTTCAGAACTTCTTCGTAACTAGTAGGCTCATCATCCTCAATGAGCAAGATATCGTCCTGATTGCTTATAAGAAATCCATATCTCTCAGGAGCAGAACATATCTTACTAGATCTACGAAGATCTTGTGTATCAGTAGGTGTAACTGTTATTTCATCTCTATGAATAACAGGCTCAGGCAGTTAATCTGCATCTGTTAGAGCATTTTGAACTTCTTCAAATTCAATCTTGCTCTCATTATCTCCTTTAAGAAGAAACTCTTTGTCCAAGAAGGTAGCATGCTTTGAAATAAACACCTTTTGTTCCAAAGGGTTATAGAATTGATATCCAATTGTTCCTTTAGGATATCCTACAAACAGACATCGATCAGATTTAGCCTCAAACTTATTTAACATTATCCGCTTCACATAAGCTGGACAACCCTATACTTTCAAATGAGAAAGAATAGACTTCTTCTTATTCTATATCTCATGTGGTGTAAGATCAACTAACTTACAAGGGACTTTGTTTAAAATATAAACAACAGTCTCTAGTGCATATCCCCAAAAGGACTTAAGGAGTTATGCATATCCTATCATAGACCTCACCATATCCAACAAGGTTCGGTTTCTCCTTTCAGCCACACTAATGTGCTGTGGGTGAAAGGGGGAGTCCATTGGGATAAAATCCCATCATCCCTAAGATAAACTTGATACTCTTGACTCAAGTATTCATCGCCTCGATTAGATCTAAGTGTTAATACTTTTGCCGAGTTGTTTCTTTACTTCATGTTTGAATTCTTTGAACTTTCAAATGCATCAGACTTGTATCTCATAAGATACACATACTCAAATCTTGAATAGTCATCAATGAAGGTAATAAAGTAGGGATAACCACCTCTAGCGTGTGTAGACATTGGGCCACATACATCTAAATTTATTAGGTTCAACAGTTCAGTAACACGTTCACCCTTTCCATTAAAAGATGATTTTATCATCTTGCCTAATAAACAAGATTCGCAAGTATCATATGATTCATAATCAAATGACCCCAAACTACCATCTTTATGTAGTTTAGTTATGCATCTCTCATTTATGTGGCTAAGATGACAATGCCATAAGTATGATGGTTTAGGTTTATCCATTTTTATTCTTTTATTATTGTCATCGATATTGTAAATAGAACTAGACATATGAAAAATGTAAATTCCATTGCACAATATTCCAGTACCACAAAGAATACCATTTAACATTATTAAACAATTATTGCTATTAATTGTTAAATTAAATCCACTTCTATTCAAACTAGAAATAGAAATAATATTATTTGTCAATGCTGGAACATAAAAGTAATTATCTAATTCTATTACAAGCCCACTTGGAAGGGTCAAAACATGCATTCTTACAGCTAAGGTAGCAACTCTTGCTCTATTGCCTACACGTAGATCTAACTCTATTCTTTTAAGTTGTCTATTATTCCTTAGGCCCTACATATCAGTGCATATGTGTGAGCCACATCCGGTATCCAATACCCAAATGTTATTGTTAGAAACAATGTGGATATCAATAACAAAAATACCTAAAGTAGATTGGGCATTAGATGTCTTCTTTTTCAAGGACTCTTGATAGGCCTTGCAGTTCCTCTTCTAATGGCCATCCTTGCCACAATAGAATCAAGTCCCTTTCAGAGCAGTTTCTTTGGCTTTCTTCTTGGCCACTTCTCCCTTAGCTTTTTTGGACTTCTTCTTGTTCTTTTTCTTTGAAATAGAAGAATCCATCTGCATCATAACTTTACCCTCTTTCTTGACATAAGGCTTGACTGTCTTAAGCATATTGATAAGCTTGGGTATAGTGGATGTAATCTTATTCATCCTATAGTTAAGCACAAAATGTGCAAAACTATCGGGCAAGCTGGTGAGAATTAAGTCAATATTTAAATCATGGTCCATAACAAAACCCAACTGCCCCAGCCTCTTAATATACCCATTCATCTTCAGTGCATGCTGCACTAGAGATGTTCCTTCAACCATCTTAGAGCGGAAGAGTTGCTTGGAGATATCAAACCTTTCATATCTAACTTGCTCATCGAATAGCTCCCTAAGATGGTAGACCATTGTATTTGCATCTATAGCCTCATACTACTTTTGAAGTTCTGATGACGTAGAGGCAAGCATAACATAGCCTGGTAACTCACTATCACTAAGATGCTTCTTGTATGCTTTTTGAACCTCTTCAAAAGTATCAGCTGCAGGGGGATCGGGAAGCGGATCATCAAGGACATATCCTATTTTTCAGCCTTGAGAAGTATTCTTAAGTTTTTAAGCCAGTCCAAGAAATTTGGCCCTGTCAATTTGTTTTCATCCATGATAGATTGCAAATTCATATTTGATAACATGGTGATTCTAGCAACCTATATGTAAGAGAAAGCATGTTAGAGAATGTATATGAATGCATTATTAGGTCTTTAATAATCGCACTATGGCTCCTACTGTTTTATTGTGAACCCATAGCCCTTACTATGAACTCGAGAGAACTTGTTGGAAGTTCTCCTAGGGGGGTTGGTATCCAATTCCAACTTAAGAATGACCTTGAGTGTGCTCAATAAGCCTTCTTATGTCAAATTGGTAAGTATTTGATCCATACTAATCACATTCCGCATGCAACTACCAACTTGTGCTATAAACTAATTGATGCATGCACAAATCATTAGGCTATCAATTCTTGATGCATGTACATCTCGTGTACACTGCCTAACACCACTTCCAATCCATATTGACTTTGAGTGTGCTCAACAAATTAATGGAATTGGTTAAGTCCAACCCATTAATCATGAAATCACATTTCAATAGTTTGAACATATTCTTATAGAATAGGCTTGAGTGTGCTCAACAATCCTACATCTAGAAGAACATTGATTCTCCCTATAGTAATGGAAGACGTTATACTTAATTATTATTTATTGAGAGATTTTTTTTTGTTATTTAAGTCTCATCATATTATTGCATGCATAACATGCATCCATTCATCACTTAGACATATATATGATAGTTACTTTAACTATATGGAATGATTATAGACATTCTAACATCAATCCCTCGAGCTATAGAAGGATTGATTAGGTCTCACTTAGGTAGATGCATGAATTACAATCCAAAATAGAATTCAAAATCCTATTCTAAGTCTTCTTGTATATTGGCACCACTTGCTACCTTCTTGCTCCTTGCACTTCAATCCTAATATAATTCTATATAATCTAATTACATAATATTAAACTTAGAAAACTTCAATTTACATTTGAAGGGAATTAGATGAGAAGAGAAATATAAGAGAGTATAGAAAGAGATAGGACACGTAGACCCTATTTACCAAATACAAAATTAAAATCCATGCATGCTCAATCACATTGGCCTGATCCATAATCATCCATCATGCCTTCATGCACCCTTAGCATGCATTCTCTAGAAAATTAAAATTCGGGTCCTATTTGGTCATATCATAATTTCCTTCTATCATGTAATTTCATTTTATGTTTAATTTCATAATCACATTATCAATTAAAACCAAAATTTCCAGAAATTAATTCCAAATTAAATCACCTCAATTTTGATATCAAATAATTAAACAATTTAATTATTTCATATATGTCTAAATTTCTTCAAACTAGTATTGATTTAATTCCATATCGAATCAAATTCAAAATTCCTTAGAATTCCAGAGTATATATCATCTATCCAGGCATCTATAGATTAGCTTAAGCAAATCCGAAGTACAATCTCAGACTAGTGAACCAATCACAAAACACCCAAACCGAATCAATCAAATTCAGGAATTAAAATAGAATCAAGAGAAATTAAATCAATAATCTGACATACTTACAAAATACTAAAGTTATCCACAAAATCATAATTTTTATGAATTTGAAGGTGCTGGAAAATAGAAATTACTAATTAAGACATAAATTGGAACTGGGCAGTGTCCCGTCGGGACTTTTGGATTTCCAAAATTCTAAAACTCTTTCAAAACTCCATTCGATCTGTTCCAAATCCAAACTAATGTTCTAAATAACTTTTCAGGTTCAAGTGTTTATAAAAAATCAATATAGAAGAGATCATGGAAATCAAATATTTAATCATATTAAACAATTTAAAACCTTAGTTTTGACAATCAAAATACAATGCCAACCAATTAATCATACAAATCAAATTTGTATCCAATCTTTTATTCTCATTAATCCCAAATCATCACATGAATAGATTAATAACAATGAAAATAAAATTGGCCAAATTTAATCTCATTAAACTTTAAGAACCCTAAATCCAATTTTCATGCAAACTATTTGTTCTTCAAATTAAAATTGACTAAGACAACCATAGAGAGGCTTTGATGCCACTGTTGAGATTACAACATGCATATCACATACACAGGTGCAACGAAATTTAAAATTTTGTAATCCTTAACAACGGAACAACCTATGTAGTCTTGATCAATTATCTAGCCATAGAAGGTTTGAAGAAGATTACCATTTGTCAGAGCTTATGTCTTTTGTTTCACCTTACCGGGTTGTCGCAAACCATAGTAATCCTTCTTAGGATCACCTCTAACGATAGTTCACATGAAGAATATGAAGAAGAAAACCTTTTAGCTATGGGTTTTACACAATCTCTTATGCTAGCAAGAGAAGATGCAAAGGAGAAGAAGGAAGAATGAAAACCCTTTTTATTCTTTGTATACAGCTTAGTCTGAATGTTAGAAAAGGGACTATTTATAGTCCTTGAGTAATTATGGTTCAGAACCCTCTCTCAAAGAATTCTAATAAGATTAGATTTCCTATTCTAACGCCGGTCCCGATCAGAACACACATTTTCTGGTCGGAAAATGTCCAAATCAAGAGGTTCCTAGTCGTGACATCCTATATCCCGATCAGGAACAATTGCAATTATGGTCCAATAGAAAATTTTGATTGGGACATGTATGTCCAGACCGCGACCTTCGTCTCGGTTGAGAATGGAATATTTCCGACCGGAAAACTGTCTGGACCAGACTTTTCTCTCTCTATTTGGATCCAATCCAATGGTTCATTTTACTTCCTTTTTGCACCTGCAATGCATGTGACCCATTAGGTTCCCGGTTTTATTGGCTACTTAGATCAACACTTGATCTTGAACATGTCATAAGTGTAGGTCCCAAAAGAGCTCAAGAGAAGGGGTGAATTTAGCTTGAGTTTTATAGGCTTTTAAAGCTGACACACTTTTTAGGTAATCTAGTAGTATTCTAATGAAACAAAGTAGACTCGCTAAAATAAAATATAGAGTATTGGTTAAAGAAAAACTAATTTCAATCAAGTTATATTACTCAATCCTTTTTGACACTTAATCTGATGAGCTACTTCTTTTTGCAATAAATAAAAGATTATAATATGGTTATAAATTTAAATCCAATGGTATTTCAAACTCTTCTCAATTCAAAAAACAGATTTGGAGACTTTGAAACAATAACATAAAACGAAGTAAGGAAAATGTTTGACACACTGATTTATAGTAGTTCGGCTTCCTCAAGCCTACATCTACTCCTCAAGATATACTCTTGAACCTTTTCTTCACTATAAAACTCTTTTCACAGGCAAGAGTCAAGCTTCTTACAAATTCAAATGAATACAAACCAAATTTCACAAGTTTTTGCAAAGTAAAACTTGATAAAAACTTGATTAGCTTGAAAACCAAGGTGCTAATCAACCTAAAACAAGTTTTAAAGCTTAACTTGAAAACTTACAATACAATCACACTTCAGTTGAGTCCGAATTTGAAGATTACATATGAAACCAAAAGCCAAAGCAAGTAGAATGACACAAGTGAAATTCAAGTGGAAGGAAAAGCTATTTGAGAAATGAAAAATGAATTTCTTAGATTGATTTCTTGTTTTTCCACAGCCAAAACATCATTTTAATGGGTTTATATAGTTTTTGATATGAAAACTAGCTAGTAAAGACAAGAAACACCTTTTCCAATACTAGCCTTTTTTGTCTTTTAGTGAAAATTGTCGGTGTACGTTTAACATACTATTAGAATATTAGGCTACTAATTGTATAAAAAATCATTTTAACTTTATTAAACTTAAGCTTTACTTTTGTCACATACCACAATGCCTTTACAAAATAATCCTAATACTCCTTGTTGTTGTTCACATACTCCTAATTCTTTGAATGGCATTTATCTTGAATCCATTTGTAATATTAACTCTGAAATTAAAATATTAATACACCAAATTCTAATATTATGGTTTTACAATCATCAAAACTTGGGGATTGCAGCCTTTGAGCTAACAATAAGTGGTATATAGCAACATATCATAACTCTCAATTAACTGGAAAGTTAATGGTTTGACTACGAACCTTTCCATAGGCAATATCTATGCAATTTGTCCTTTCACCCTCACTATACCCTACTCGGTTCATAGCATGGTCTAAGTATCGGCTCACACTAGACTAACTATGTCACATATAGTCCAAGTGATGTTAGTGCTTGTCACTGAGACTCATTACTCATAAAGATATGTCTCTGAAGACCTTCTTCAAGACAATCCTACTTTACCTAAAGTTTCCCGAGTAATGATCCCAACAAGTGGCCATGAATATACTCTACTTCTAACAAGAGTGGTGAATTCTCTATTAGCTACCCGACTATTTTCAAATATCTTTTCTAGGTTTTGTGCAAATCCTAATGAAAATTAATTATTTATCCCTTAAGCAAAACTTATTTTAAAATGAAAATATCAGAAAATTAGGATAACATTTTGGGAAAGATTAATTTTCCACATTAGTTGCAATGTTTTTTATTGATATAGGAATCCTTAAAAACAATCTTCACAAACTTTTTTCTAAATGTACACTTTAGGTTTTGTGCAAATCCCAATGAAATTAATTATTTATTTATTCCCTAAGCAAAACTTATTTTAAAATGAAAATATCAATAAAATCCACATGAAATTGAGAGAAAAAAAACCCTGCATGTATCAAAACCTAATCAATTGAAAAAATATCTTGAAATGAATCCAAAAAAATCTCAAACCGAAGGCAAAATAAACAAACAAACCTCATTCTTCTTAAATAAATTAATAAAAAAACATGGTGAGGAATTCGATTTCTACAAACCTTGACAAAAAAAAAATGTGTCCATTTCTGAAATCACACTAATTCCTTCAAGTCCATAAACAATAAAAAATTTTTCATCTTCAAAAACCCTAATATTCTTTTTTGCCTCAGATACTTTGGAGATAGTCCGACTATATACAGAACAAAACAATGTGATACAACATATATACATAAAATATATATATATATATATATATATATATACATAAAATATATTTAAATTAGAGTATATGATACATTACATATACATAAAAATATATGCAATATACAGTATATATGCATAAAATATATTTTTTTGAAATAAAAAAGATATTTTATGTATATGTAGTGTATATACTTTTATGTATATTAAAAAGAAGAGAAGGACAAAGATATTACAAATGAGACGATATGGAAGAAGAAAATGATGGTGACGGTAAAAATGAATGGAAAGACAAAGAAAATATAAATTTGGACTAAAAAATAATAAGAAATCTAAAAATTGGGAGAAAAAAATAAGATTTAAATTAATAGAATTATCCAAGCCATAAATTAAAGACATCATTTAAAAAAAAAGAGTAAAAATTACTTTTTATTTAATAAAAGTGTTTAAAAGTTCAAAATACAAAACTGGTGTTAAAAAGTCTTTTTCAAAAAACTAAAGGAGTTTGAGATGTACTTAGAGCTGGCAATTTGGAACATGACACGAAATGATACGGACTTAAACGGATATGAGTTTGACTTTAACGGATATGGATTATAACTGTGTCAATACGATTAAAATATGAAAAAAAATTGTGTCATAAATAGATTTTACTTGCTTAATTTGTTAAAATACGATTAAAAATATATAAAAAAATAATTATTTTAATATTAAACTACATAAAATATTTAAATATATATTATAATATTTTAAATATTTATAATATATTTATAGAACATTATATTAAAATTAATTGTATTAGTATATTTTATATATAAATAAATATTATATAGCTATTGTTTTTATAATTATATAAATATTATATTATATATGCATTAATTTATATTTGGATGAATTGATATATAATTATTGTATATTTATTAGATTATATTTAAATAAATTAAAAATAATTGACTATTAGCTTATTTATTAACTTATATCATATTAATATTATACTAATATATTTAGTAGTTTTTGTTTAGATGAATTAATATATATATTTTCTAATTTATATTTGTTTCCTCATGTGAAATAAAAATATATTAGAATTAAATTCTAAAAAGTAAAAATTTAGATTATTTTGAGTTGAATAATGCAAAACAATTAATTAAATGTAATTAATTAAATGTAAAATGATATAATAGTATAAGACTTTAATTTTTTTTTATGAATTATATATTGTAATAAATTTTTTTTATTATGTGTGAGATTTTTTTTGCATTTTTTATTGGTTATTCATGTATAATTGTGTCTCGTGTCGTGCATGTGAACATATTTAGTTAAACGTGTCTAACAGTTTTGTATCGTATAATGTGTAAACATTTAATTAATCGTATCATATAAACACAAATTTTAATCATGTCGTGTTCATATTTTAATTCTTAACGTGATTAATTATTCATGTTATATTCATATTTTGTATAATTGTGTCATATACAAAATAAAACACAATACGACGCGAATTTTCAGCTCTAGATGTACTTTCCTCAAATATAATAAGCCAAGAAAGCCACTCTGCAATAAGTTGAGGAATTACGACGTCAAATTTCATCTAGAAACCCGTGTTTTCCAAGGAAAACACGCTCTACTTATCATATAAAGGGAAACTAGTAAAACATCTATTTTGTATTTTCTAAACAATGCTTATAATTTGGAAAATTTTAAAAATAGTTCTCTAATTTTCTAATTTGGAAAATTTTACAACTAAATAACTCCATTTTCTAATTTTCTTAGAGTAACTTTTTGGAAGATAGTCATTTTTTTCCACAACTAAACACACCTTAAGTTTCCTTGATAGTGCACTTAAATTTAGTTACGAATGAAATTGAAATACTATAAATGAATTTATTTGATAATAATGAAATTGAACTGATGAGCAATTAAGACTAAGACTTAAAGAAAGTTTGAACAAAAATAAGTACTAGAGAAAATAATTTTACTAAAAAGATTGATAATTATCTAAAATGGAAGAACAAAAATTGAATGAATCGAAAACTAATGTTGAAAAAAAACTTAGAAAGACGGATGCTAGAATGCTATTCGCTAAGAATTTGAATTGACTAATGTTGTTCTTGATTTTATGTTGTGTGTCCTTCAGTTAATGTTTTCCCCTTTTATAGCAGCTCCTGGAGCCAAAATAGCTATTAGTCATGTTCCACCTCAATCCACCACTCTCTCTCCAACTGCCTACAGTGCTCCTCTTTCCACGTTTGTAGCCCTTATTTAGTTAACTCCCCAATCTGTCATTTTCTCTCCAACTGTGCCTCTTTTCCAAGGATCTGGCTTGACTCAACATCCCTTTACAAATAATTGATTCAATCATGGATTCCTGTCTCAAAACCTGTCACGGGCTTGAGTTTTACCAAAATAAACCTAGAATAAAAATATAGTGTAAACAATGCTCAATATGTAGTTTTGCACCCTAAGTCTAACTGCATTTCTTGTTACACTTTATCATTATTAGTTTTGTAGGGTGCGAGTCATAGGTATTTGGTACATAGGAGGTCATGAACAACTGGCTGCAACTGATGTATATAAATATAGACGAGTGAGTAGTGACAATAAACTTTTGATCATGAGACAGAGATATAAGATGATAATTTGGTCTTGTTGATGATTTGCTTATACCTGCCCAAGGAATTTCCTAGATATAAGATTATGTTACCGGTGGCCTGTTGACAGGGCCAAACTCAGATGGAGAATCATACAAAGCCAAAGCGTCTATGTATTCAGGTGTTTAATTAGTTTTATTTTTTCGATTTTATAGGCCCTTATTGATTCGGTAATTTAACGCTGTAGCCTGATGATAAATGTGCTGATACTAGCCATTAGTTGTACTTCTTTTTGAATGACTTTCACTACTAGTACAAAGTCTTTGAATATCGTTCTTTGCTATTAACATTAATTATTATATTTTTTTTTGACTTTTTTTATAGGTTGATTCGGAGATGAATTCAAGTTTAGATTAAGTAGGGATCACAATTTTTCTCAATGCATGGTGCTCTGCCCCAGTCCTGCTCCGAATGGAATGGATCTTTTTCATCTAATCTGTGATGCAACCCAATCGCATCCCAAAGTTTTTTTATATCAAAAACGGAGCGAAGACATTATATACATCCTTGCCGATGGTTGCCCCGATAATTTTATTTATATATTTATATATATAATATTTGTTTATATTTTAACATAATTAATAAATTTAAAAATAATAAAATAAGAATATAATATTTATTTAAAGTAAAAAAATTTATATAATTAACTAATTAATTAAAATAAAAAATAATTTTAAATATTGAAAAAAATAAAAAAATATAATAAAAATGGGATATCGAATCGGGGATGGGGACCGAACAAATTTTCTTGTTGGGGACCGAGGCAAGGGTTTCAAGATCAGAGATGGGCCATCCCAAACTTGTCCCATTGCCACTCCTAAAATTAGGAATTTTGATACTTTGAAGAAACAACCAAGCGATTTACATTCATATTACTTGTATTTTTTTTGTACTTTGAGTAGTAGATATTAGTAAATACTTTATCCATCTATATAGTATTCATATTTTGAGGGATAATTTGACTACTATACTGATTTTTAGTGATGGGCTACTAACTAATAATGAGAGTAGCTTTTATTAATAATATTACATATAGTGATGGGCGAATCATGATTTAATGACAAAATGAGTTGTCATTAAAGTACTAATTTAATGAGAGGCAAATGGAGATATAATTACGGTTTTTTATTGCCATTCAAATTAGTTTTTAATGACGGTAAAGTTTCATCAGAAAAAATACTATATCACTAGTGATGGGATTCCATTCCTATGATTATATATTTTTAACATCGAAAGAAGTCACGAAGGACCATGACGGTAAGTTTCCTGTCATTAAAAGTAATTATTGGACATTCAATGATGAAACCTCCCGTCACTAGTGTCGATTTTCTGGCAGAGTTATATATAATGAAAACATTCCTCACAATTTACACAAATTAATTCATATTATACGCTCTTAACCTTAAAAAAGAAATAAAATACTTAACTTATTTTTTACTGCAAAAAAATTAAGAACTAACATTCTAATTCATTTCCAGTGAATTTTGCAAATTAGAACGAATTTCTGATTGTTAAATATCCCATCAGTAAAATATTTATAGAGAGATTTGGAAGAAAAAATAATTAATGATGGACAGGGAAGAGATTGTCTCAAAAATCAATTTTTTTTATATAATTATTTTCAAATAAAAATTTAATTTACATAGACAAATTTGTCGGTAAATTTTAATTTACAAATGATTAAAAAAAAAAAAAAGAGTGAATCTCTATTCTTAAGGGATGAGATGATATGAATATTTCCTTCTTTAATAAAAAATATTGAGTTCGATTCCTGAATATATATAAAACACATTTACAACTCAAGAGGAAATATTTTACCTTTAATGAGTTTGTCCAGTGTAAATTCATATTAGTTTATAGCCTCATTCAAAGCAATTTACGCAAACCACTATCTTTTAACAGAATATATCATTTCTTGTTATAGAGTACGATAAAGGGTTGTTGATACTAGATAACTCCATCTTTAAACTTTTTCCATCAAAATGAAAAAAAATAACGTGGATTGGTATGAATTTGTAACAAATTCAACTTGTTCAATCAATATAGTATTTTCGGAATATAATTAAAATGTATTTTTTAAATTAAATTTATATTTAAATTTAATAATTCAATAAAATAAAAATGAAATTAAAAGTAAATTGAAAAAATAATAAATAAATATAAGAAAAATTTAGTATATATTAGTATATGATATTCTTAATATGCTTAGTATATATTATAGTATAGTGTACAATTTAATGTAAATCTATAGTATATGGATTAGTTGAATAAATAAATAAAAGGAGTGAATATCTGAAAGAGTTTCAAATAAAATTTTCTAGTATATAAAATTTTGTACTTCTAATTTATAAGCTTGACCCCTCAACTGAGTAGGTATTTGAAAATTTTAAATTACAATTCAGCCTTTGATCGCTTTAAAAAGTACTCACTAATAAATTTTTAAGTGATTCCTGATTAAAAAAAATTATATTATTAATAAAAGGAAATATTATGGATAGATAGAAAACAACTACCACAAAATACAAATACAGAAACTCGCATTGATAAATAAATAAAAAATTC
>CATIWF010084060.1:0-25679 GCA_949630135.1 Balakata baccata
ATCATGGACTTTCATTAATCAGTTTAAGATCTATATCAATTCATATGCAAATGAATACTAATATAATGAAAGAATGCCTTTATGAATGTGTACACTAAGTGCTTAAGGCGATTGCCTTTTGGGCACATCTCTAACAGTTATATGATTCAAAAAAATTATTCCTCACTATAAACAGGATTCTATCTTATTCTCATGCAATGCGTGATAACGTAATATAAGAATAAGTTATATACATAGGTATAAGGTGTTATAGCATAGGCTAATGTAGCCATACTATCATAATGTATTGTGGTAGGTTTATATATTGTTTTGACAATTTCTAAATGCTGCAAAAACCTTCTCAACCAAACTATTTCTTGTATAGCTAAGGAACATGCTATGTATTCAGCTTCCATTGTTGATAAAGCTATACAAGATTGTTTCTTACTACTCCATGAAATTGCACAATCATTTAGCAAAAAAGCATACCCAAAAGTCGATTTGCGTTGATCAAGATCTCATCCCCAATCAGCATCAGTATAAACAATTAAGCGAAAATACTTCCCTTGATAACACAGAACATAGTCTGAAGCTCCTTTTAGATATCTCAAAATCCTCTTGACTGCCATCCAGTGTTTCGGTCTAGGATTAGATTGAAATCTGCTTACTAGCCCCACAGCATAGCAAATGTCTAAATGTGTGCACATCATTGCATACATCAAACTTCTAACAGTGCTGGAATACAGTACTTTGGACATTCATGCTTTTTCATCAAATGTTTTGGGACACATATCAAGACTAAGGCTCAGATTCCTTTCAACTGGTGTATCCATAGGCTTGCTATCATGTATGTGATAACACTCTAACATTTTCTTGATGTAAGTCTCCTGAGATAAATCCAAAAGCCTTTTCGAGCAATCCCTAAGGATCTTAACACCAAGCACATAGCTAGTCTCACCCATATCTTTCATCTCAAAGTTTGATGATAGCCATTTCTTAGTAAGATCAATCAACTTTTTATCATTTCCAGCTATCAATATGTCATCAATATATAAGGACAGAATTATGAAACCATTGTTTGAGCATTTAACATACATGCAATGATCTTCCTCTATCATTTTAAAACCATCTTTTAACATGGCTTGATGATATTTGAGGTTCCATTATCTTGATGCTTGCTTAAGACTATAAATGGATCTTTTTGAGTCTGTAAACTTTGCACTCTTGTCCTTAAGCTCAAAGCCTAAAAGTTGATCAATATAGATCTCCTCATCTAGTTCTGCATTGAGAAAAATGGTTTGAACATCCATTTGATATAATTCTATGTCCATCTGAGCTATAATAGCTAGAATGAGGCGAACTGATGCAAACCTAACAACAGGTGAGAATGTATCTTTATAGACAATTTCCTCTTGTTGTGTGCAGCCCTTTGCTGTTAATCAAGCTTTATATCTTCAATTGTCCCATCCGCCTTTCGTTTAATTTTAAGAACCCATTTATTCCCAATGATCTTACGATCCGGCGGTAAATCCACCAAATCCCAGACTCGGTTAGATTTCAATGAATCCATTTCTTATTCCATAGCTTTAATCCACTTTTTTGCTTTAGGACCAAAAAGAATTTGTTGTACTGTTCTAGGCTCTTCTTCATCTGGAACAGTCATGAAAGCTTCCCCTTCAATCTCAAATCGACGATGGGGAATTCTTTCACGATTACTATGTCAAGGCTGAGATTGCTCATGATATTGCTCTATAGGAATACAATCAGGCAATGTACCACTCCCACCTACTTCAGGAGGAACATGATATTCCATATCAATGTGCTATGTGGGTGCTGATTCAACTAATCTTACGCCCCCACTAGTTTCAAGATCTTCCATTTCATACAATCAGAAATCCCCATTTGTATCACCTCTTTTAGGAAAGTCATCATCTAAGAAAACAACATCTCGTGACTCAATTTCTGTTACCTTTCCATTTGTATTTTCCCCCAAAAACACATATCCTTTGGAGAACTCTGAGTATCTTATAAAGATACATTTCTTCCCCCTTGGACCAAGTTTTCCATATTCATGAGAAGTGTTATGAATATAAGTAGCACAATCCTATAGGCACATTTTACTTAAGTTAGGTTTCTCACTTTTCCATAACTCGTGCAGGGTGGAAGGAACAATTTTCGATGGCACACAGTTAAGTATATAGGCCGCAGTTAATAGCGCATCTCCCTAAAAGGAAATAGGCACATTTGCTTGCACCATCATTGACCTAACCATATCCAATAGGTATCTATTCCTTCTTTCTGCTATGCCATTTTATTGCAGACTTGAAGGATAGTAAGATACCTAGCTATACCCTTTTCATCACAATAATCTTTAAATGAATCGGATAGATATTCACGTCTACGATTGGTCCTTAAAGCTTTAATTATTGCATTTAATTGATTCTCAGCCATCCTACTGTAACGTATAAAGCAATCAAATGCTTCAAACTTATGGGAGATTAAATAAACATGACTGTATCTAGTGAAATCATCTATAATGTGATGAAATAGTGAGCGCCATGTCTTGCTCTCGTGTTCATTGGGCCACAAATGTCAAAATGAATTAGCTATTAAGGAAATGTTGCTCTTTTTGCTTTACCAAATGGTAATCTCCAGCAAGGCAATACTCATAAACAGGCAAATCTATTTTATCAACAGAACCTAAAAGACCAGCCTTTGCTAATCATTTTCATCGATCGTACCTAATATGTCCTAATCTAGCATGCCATTACACATCATCATTTAATGAAACATTACTAGACATACTAATAACAAAAACAAAAATATCAACATTAATAGGTATTGTATCCAATGCAATAAAACCATCCTGCAAATATCCAGAACTATAAAAAACATCATCCAAAAGTACTTTCACACAATTCTCAAAAACAACTTTAAAACCAAATCCTAACAGAACAAGTACAGAAACAAGATTTTGCTGAATTTCAGGAGCATAAAACACATCATGGAGATAAAGAGTGCGGTCTCCCCGCATCACTAGCTTACAAGTGCCAATTGCAAGCACATCCACAGAAGCATTATTCCCCATATAGATTCTTTGTCTCCCTTTTGGAATCCAATGAAATTCTATGAAGGCATTTTGGTCCCTCGTTATGTGGTGGTTGCTGCTAAGTCTACAGTCTAATGAGGAACAATTTCAACAGGCACAAGCAACTACTAACATATAAATCAAAGGAATGAATTTGGTCATACAATACCTTTGGCTCAGTGCAATCACAAGCAAAGTGACTTGGCTTCCCATAGTTGAAGCAATTCATATTCTTTCCTTTCTTCTCATCGTGTCTCCCGTGTTTACGTTTCTTTCCACTAAGATTGGCTTTGTTTCCCCCTTTTCCATACTTGTTTTCCTTACCCTTCCATTTCTTTTGTCTAAAGCTCAAAGCTCATTTTCCCTTGGACTCAGTCATATAGGCCTCACCTATAGGCCTATCAATGAGAAGGTGATCCTCCTCTTGCTCGATATGACATGCGACATCATCAAACATCTTAATGTTGTCATTATAGGTAAGGTTAACTCACATGTGCTCCCAAGCACTTGGAAGAGAGTGAATTACAGCTTGGATTTGCTACTCGTCTGTCAACTCATGGCCAAGGCCCTTCAACTCACTTATCATGTTAGACATAACAGTGAGATGCTACCTCATCGTATAAGCAAGATTCTTCTTATAAGCATCAAATTTTAAAGTCAACTAACATAGCTTAGTAGTTAAAGTTCCACCAAACTGGACCTTCACAGCATCCCAAACTGCCTAGGCTGAGCGATGTTTATCAAAACATAGCATCAGGTCATTCCTCATACTGCTTAGCATCAATATGCGAGCAACTCGATCCTTACCCTTATAGACTTGATATGCCTCTATCTCCTACATATGCTGAGTAGTACTCCCATGCTCACGCTCAACTATGGGTTGTGTGATTGTCTCCAGCATGTCTTGCTCTTCCAGAAGATGTTGAATTTTTCTATGCCAGACATCATAATTTTTGTCATTTAGCTTATCTCCTTGATTCAAATTGGAGACAATGCATTTTGTTGCAGTCATTTATTAGAAACAACGATCTAAATTAGCATAATTCATAATCCATATTATTTCATGTCGCAAAGTTTTAAATTAATAAAAAACAACTAAACACATGTAGCAAAAACAACAGTCTTGTAATGCAATCCAATCAATTTCTGCTAACATAGTCTAGTTATTATCGTTTAATTTAAAACATGCACCAATTATTTTATTATGTGAGATTTACTAACCTACCAATCTAATAGTCCCACAATAATATATCATATATTGCTTATTCAATATAATAATAAGATATATTATTTTCAAATATCAAACATGTAATGAAATAATAAGACATATGCTAAAGAAAAAATATTCAATACTTAAACATCCAAAATAAACATAATATGTAAATATCCATCACATGTTTTAAAAGAATGAATAAAATAAAATAGCATCAACATAAACATAAACATAAAGAAACAAAGTCCACTAGGTAAATCTAAAGTTCATATGTCGTATTAGATAAGTTTCTTCAATAGATCCACTGCCAAGCATTCGATAATATTCTATGAGATCTATTAGATCTTTCTCAATGAGCTCTCTACATGCTAAATCCTTAGTCATTTTACCCATCCACGGGAAGCCACTCACAGGCTTGTTAACAACCACTGCCATATTTCTCTTACTCAGTCTTGGATATCCACTTGTTTTCTGACAAGATCGCCTATTGCCATGCATAATATGGCGCTCTTGCTCCCTTTTTAATTCTCTTATAATGTTATTGCATTCCAAATTGTCTATCCTTTTTCTAAGCGTCTTTCTTTCTTCTTTCCATGAATCACCTAAGGAAGCAAGAACAATCCACATTTGTTGTTTGTGGGCCAGTTCATGTTCATTTCAAAAGAACACATAAAAATTCTACAATTTTTTATACATCACATGAATGTGTTCATCTAACAAATGCATTTGATTTTTTCTATATGCAGTCAGTTGCTCCAAAGCATCAAGCATACGATCCCTCACTACATGTAAAAAAAATTACAGTGTAGCATGAGACATATACCAAAAAATGTTAGAACATACTAGGGGCAAGTTAAAAATGAAATGCTACCACTAATCATGTTAAAACATACACTTTTTAGGCATTTTTAATCTAACAAAATGATCTAAAAATTTTGGAAAAATACCCATTAAATAGAAAAAAAAAATTCTAAGCATTTAAAAAAAAATAGAACTCAAACGGACCTCGCATGCACCAATCAAAGGCAGGCCATGCGCTTCACATGCTGAACATGCGCCACTTGTAATGCAACATCAGCAACCACATCATCATCCACGTGGACCAACCGAAGTGAGATATATGTGCACGCCATATGGCGATACAAGTATCGTGTCAAATAGTGTGGCCCAATAATATTGAGCCACATATCTCGATGTGGATGGTTACTCTCTGTAATTTTCTACCATTTTTTACCATTAAATTCACTATATGACACCTCTAGGCTAGAGTTTAAACGTCAAATGACATTAATCGAGAGTGAAACAGGCCAAAACAATTAATTTTAGAATTTTTTAAACCCTAATTATGATTAGAAAAATTCATAGAAATTCACTTGTTCATTAGAAAATTACAAAAAAATACTCATTGGAAAGCTTGTGACGAGAGCTTTCCAACTATACCAATTTCATGCTAAGAAACAGATAATCAGTTTAACAAAAAATGAAACAAAAATTCATATTTTTACCAAATTTCATGCAAAATTGTTCAATTAAGCATTCTAATCTTTAATTTAGCACAAAAATACAAATTAAGGCTCTGATACCAATGTAAATAGACAGTGGCAGCGGAAACTTATTTGTTGGAGCGAGAATTTCTTATTTTTAATGCTTCGAGTAGACCAATTACAAGAATTCGAACTGAATTTCACAACACGAACACCTTCGATCTTTTGATGAGTTTAGAATATTAGGAATTATGTGTATTTTCTCCAGAACTTCTTCAGAGCAAATTCATTAATGTGGGACTTTTATTTATGATCTTATGGGAGAGAAAATTAACTTCTCCCTTTTAAATTAAATAGCATTTGGTCCTTAGGCTGGGTCAAGCCCACATGGGCAGCCCAGACTCATAGCCCAACATTCTTGAAATTAAAAAAATTACACAATCTACCCTCTATTATATATATAGCCTTCTTGATAAATTTTAAAACATTTTTATTAGTTATAAATAATTTCTTTTTCAGATAATACTAGTACAATACATCAAATATTAAGAAATAAATAATAAGTTTTTCTTTGTTATATTTTGCGACAATCTAAAGTAACAAAAAATTTAATAGAAAAACATGTTGCAAAATATAATAAAATAGAGAGCGATTATATAAATTTTTACTCAAGAAAGTACTAGAATGATCAAATTTTAGAGCGCATATATTAATTTTTCCTTAAGAATACTCCAAAAGTGATCTACACTCAAAATAGTTGGTGTCATTTCAACCTAAAAACAAGCTTGTACTTGTTTGCCACCTTTGCTTTTTTTTTTTTGAAAAAAAATTACCATCCACCTAATTATAATATTATCTCAATGAAGAGGAGACATAGCATAAAAGTAAGAGAAAATTTCATCATTTACCAAAATTTACACGTTTTTTTCAAATTTATCTATAACTTTTCTTATTTTTATTAGTATCGAAATTTTTTATTTTTACCGAACTGTTCATTTTCTTCGTCTTCTCCAAAATCTATTATTACAGACTTTCCAATTATTCCTTCTATTTCATCTTCTATAATCTCGTTTCCACTCCATCTCCCGCAAATCCAACAACGATCTTGTTTTCGATTTTGTCATCTCCAATCTTGTTGCCCTTCTTCTCCCTTCCCTTTCTTTTGATTTTTCGAGAAAAAAAAAAAAGAAAAACCACCACTGAGGTTCATGATGATATTGCAATTATTTTTTGGACCTGACTTTCGCTCTAAGTTCGATTAGTTTGTCTAATTAGTCTTATAGAAAGTTTTGAGATTGAGATTGTTTATTTACTTTTTTTGAGTTTTATTGTATTGTTGATTTCTTTTTTGTTATTTTTTTTTTATGAAAATTACTAAGATATTCTCAAGGTATACCACAAATATTCACATGGAATTACCAAAGATATATCAAAATATCCCAAGGTATTTCCTTCTAGAGAATTCTCAAGGAATTCCCAAGGTATACCGAAAGTATCCCCAAGGTATACCGAAAGTATCCCCAAGGTATATCCAAAGTATTCCCAAAGGTATACCGAAGTATCACAAAGGTATTTCCATGGAATACCTTCCAGGAAATTCTTAAGGAATTTCCAAGATATATCTAAAGTATCCTCAAGGTATTCTGATGGAATTTCCAAAGATATACCTAAGGTATCCCCAAGGTATACCCAAAATATTGCTAAAGAATTCCTCCTAGGGAATTCCTTAAGAATTTCTAATGTATACTTGAAGTATTCCCAAGGTATATCTAAGATATTCCGAAAAGTATATCAAACTGTTTATTTGAGATTTTTGTGATGGTTTGAATTTTGATTGAATTATATTTTTCTTTTTCTTTAATGATTTAATTGTTTTTGTTCTTTTGTTATTTTTGGTGAAAATTGAACCAATATATTACTAAGGTATCCTGAAATTATACCGTATGAGTATATTTTAGGAGATTTTGATATTTAAATACTGTTGTAATTTTAGAAAATTATTTTTATTAAAATTGAAAAAAACTTTGAGCGTCGACAAAAATGTAAATAGATATCTGTTTTTTTGACATTTATATAAAATTCCCTCAAAATAATCTAAAGTTACTATATATTGCCCGTATTTACTTTTCCTTTGGAAGTTCACATATATAATTCCCACTCAGAAGCAAAGAACGACAAAAAAAAAATAAAAAAAGAGAAGAAGAAGAAGAAGAAGAAAGAGAGAGAGATCTAATTTAACAATCACACAACCTCGACGGCTGTATAATGCATATTAGGCAACATTTCTAACAAATCCACCGTCAACATAGAGGCCTTCGGCTTTGGAACCCGGCTGGAATATCCCGCCGAGAAGGTCGGCACAGTGGTTGTTCTTTGACAACAACCTAGCCATTTTGCTTGCACGTATCTTTGTTTTCTCCATGGCCCTAAGTGCATTTTCTTTTCTTTCATGCATTTCTTAGCTGCCAAGCATAATATCTTTATTACTGTGTTTAATCTATCAACTTTTCCAACGAATACTTCCGATAACCGACTAACTAACCGGTTATATTCTTCGCTTGCTTTTGCCATCTCGAACTCACCCCGAAAACTTAATTCAATTATCACCCTTACCTCTCCTTTCTTGGAATTGGAATTGTCTATTACATCTATAAATGTATGCTCTCCTGCACATTAAAGAAGTTAATTAGAATTAATGATTCAAGAAATTTATGGTTGGCAAAAAGTTTGGAGGTACTAAAAAGGAAATTTGCTGTGTAAATTGGATTCAATCCCTCATCTACTGGCTAATAATATGAGACAAGGGATGAAGCTAGTTATTAATTTGTAGTTACCTGATGGGATATCTGTAGAACTTCTCCATTTGGACTTGCAAATGGCACTATTGTAGCCGGCATTTCGGAGGCGGCTGGAGACTTCTGTCATCAAACAATTCCGACAGCCACCGGCAATCGGTGTTCCACAACCACAGATTGTTCCTGCCATTTGAATATCTTTTATTGTTTCTTTGGTAATATTTCTAATTCCTGATTCCAACGAACTAGTCCTGCATAAGGTAGCCTGTACATATATAAATACAAAATGATGATGAGTTGATGCATTAACAAATTTAACATGGAAAAGGAAAAAAAAACTTAAATATAATAGGATTAAAGAATTAATTAAGTATGCACAAAAAAAGAATTAATTAATTACCTGCAGAAGCTGATGTTGATTCTCCCAGAAGCTCTTATCCTCGTCGATAGCACCGTTGTCTTTCTCTTCATCATCTTCTTCATTTTCTTGACACTCCTCCCCATTATCAAGAAACCCGAAGACCACATCGGAGAAACTCGCCGCCGCAAGTTGATCTTTAAATTCAAGTTCGCCACCATCAGCCATAAAATTCCGTTGATTAAATGGGATTCTGATTCCTGCAATAGGCATAGTTCCTTCTTTTTTTTTTTTTTAATTGAGCTTCTTTCTTCGTAAGTAGAAAAAGAATGTGTTAATTGGCCATGGATAAACTCGTTCATATACCTATATTATAACTGTAGTGGGACCCAAAGGCCAACGTGGACCAACAAGCCACCGCGCACATGTGGGTAGGTAGTGTTGCCTATGTGGCGTCTTATAATTGGATGATATAAATCAGACAGCCAGGATCCACGTCAGTCAGCTGCAATAATTTTGATCCAGAGACCATCTGGATATACTCGAATATTCACCCATCTGTTTTTTTTTATATAAGTTATTTGAGAACACTCTCAACTTTCTATTACTCTTCGACATCCATTTTCAAATTAATTATTGAAAAAAGAAGTTTTAAAAATTAATTTTTTTAATTTTTTTATTCTCTTTTCACCAACAAATTAAAAAAATTGTAAAAAATATTGAAAAATAAAGAGTCTTTTTACATTTATCTTTTGGCAAAACAATAAGACAGATGATTAAACTTTTTTAATGAAAAGAATTGGTGAAACTGATGTTTCCTATCCTAATCTTGTGAGTGGACTATGGGACCATCAGCGGCTTTGATGTGATTGAGTGCTCATCTCGAGCCACGTGGTTGGATCATGGTCGTCCAACACAAGGTTTATCCGTAAACTGGGTCCTACTTGTTCGCTAACGAACATAAGTTATTTCTTGCAATCATATGGTGGGGGGACTTTTTTCACATTTTATATTGTTTTTCTAAGAAAAGATTATTACAGAAACGCGGCGTCCTGCCAATTGTTTCTGCGAAATCTGTCATAAAACACAAAGATTCCCATGAATTTTCTAGAGAGTACACAGACAAAATTGAGGATGTTTTGGTCATTCGATAAAGCTACGAATTTCAATTCTAGAATTAGTCAATCTCAGAATAAAATGTTAAGATTATAGTTGGTTTCTAATTTTCGTATGTGTAATGTGTTAATGTCTTTTCTAATTTTTAATAAATATTAAACATAACTAATATATTATATTAATCAAAGGAGCAAATTAGTTCCTCTATATCTAAAAATATCGATCACATTCTAAACTTTAATTCAATGTAATTTAGGTTTTTTGAGTTTTGAAACAATACAATTATACTTTTGCATTATTCTGCCATTTGCACTCGATACGTTTGCACCTGCTAACTTTTTTAATAAGTTAACACAATTACTCTTCATATTAAAAATAATATTATTTAACCAATTAAAAAGCAAAATAGTTAAATTATCTTATAAACTATAATCAAAATTGCAATTCGGATCCTAAATTTTGATTTAGTACAATCATTTATATAACATGACATAAATAGCTCTTAAATGTCTTTCAATAAAATTCACTGAATTAACTTAGTTATTAGTTACGGATCAGCACATTACATTTTTTAGCTAAAGTTGACACTTATAAATTATACTAAAAATTAATTGGTAGCTAAAATAACTCAACGGGTTTTATCAAAAGAGATAAAAATTGGGATATGTTAATGGATTATTTGTATCTTTTTAAAATATAAAGAATTTAATTGTACTTAATTAACGTTTAGGGTCTGATTTGTATTTTTTTAATATAATCCAGGGACTAATTTAATCTATTTACTTTTTAATTGGTTAAATGATATCGTTTTCAATATGACGTGTGAACTTATAGGTTACAAGGAAATTGAATTAATTAAAAAATTATATTAACGGGTACAACAACTTGATAGTTCCAAGACTTAATTATACTATTTTAAAATTTATAGGGCTTAATTATATTAAATTAAATTTTAAGGTACAATTCATACTTTTAAGTATAATTCAAGAGTTAGCTAGCTTTTAATATTTCAAAGGCCTACCTTTCATTTTTCATTTTTTTTTCTCTTTCGAACGACTTTACCTTAATCTTTTGTAATGATAAAAAAAATATTCGGAAAAAAATTTTATTTTTAAAAACTATGTTTTAGAGAAAAAAAGATAAATAAATATTTTTTAAGAAAATAATTTATAAAAACTTAATAAACATATTAATCACATAAAAAAATTCTAAATTTAATTTTTTTATATTCAATAGAGATTTTAAAAAATTTTATATTTAATTTTGTTCCTTTTGTAACTGAGGATTGTTGCCTAATTGAAATACTTTCCATTAAATGAAAATTCATAATATAAAATATAACATAAATGAAATCATAATGAAATCATAATAATGAGATTCATATCATGTATAATTATATTAGTATTTAAATTATTCATTGTTATATGATCAATAAGATGAGACATTGTTGATCCAGATAGACTAGCACATGTTATACTTTTTGATTGGATCAAGCAGTAAATCTCATAATCTGTGAGTATAAAATGTTCAGAATTAATATGTGGATGCTTACTAAGAGTAGTTAAATATATTAGATGACTTACTATGAAACAATCATATGGATTATCTATTCATGCAACTATCGAATCTTATGTTATCAACTAATTGATATGTGCACACACATTGGGCTATTAACTTTTGATATGTGCACATCTCATATACACTTATCCAACTTTGCCTCTAATACTCATTGACCTTGGCGCAAATCCAACAAATCAATGATATTGGTTAAGTCCAACCCACTAATCATAAAATCTATTTTCAATGAACATATTCTTATAGAGTGAGTTTGAGGCAACTCAACAACTCTAAATCTAGAAAAACTCTAGTTCTCTCCATATTAATAGAAGGTGTGAGACATAGTTGTTTATTTAGCGATGAATTTTGTTAAATTAGTCTCATCATATTATTATTGCATGCTTTTATGTATCATACATTCATCACATGGATATATAAAGATAGTTACATTAATTATAATACATAATTATGGACATACTAAAGTCAATCTCTTGAGCCAAAAAGAGATTGACTCGGTCTTACCTTAGTATATTCATGAATTACAACCCAAAAATATAGAAATCAAATTTATACTTCTAAGTTTTCTTTTTTATGGCACTATCTCTCTTGCTTTCTATTCCTTTGCATCCTCATTCTATTTTAATCCTATGTAATCTAATTACATATTTCAAAAATAGAAAATCTCAATTATATTTGAGGGGAGTAAGATGAGAAAAGAAATACATGAGAAAAAAGATATTGGCAGGAACACGCAGGCCCTATTTACCATAAAAACAAAAATCATGCATGCTCAATCACATTACATCTAAGTCCATAATCATCCAACATGTCTTTCCATACACCCCTAACATGTATTCTCTAATGTATAAAATTAAAATAAATAAGGTTGTGACAATTTTGGATTCTAAATTTGAAAATCGGTTTCAACACTTAAACCGAAATTGCCTACTTATATTATTTTAGTTAATTGAATTTTGTATGTCATTTTAATATGAAAATTAATATTTAATCAAATTAATTAAATTTCATATTTCCGGAAATTAATTCAAAATTAATCTACCTTAAAATTAGGTTATTATGATGTAAAAAATTAAACAATTTAATTCTAACATAGATACCATATTCTAGTCATAAGAGATATTAATTTGCTCACCTTAAATTAATTCAAAATTAATTTCGAAAAATTTCAAAAATTTTCAGAACCTCAAATCATCATTTTAAGCATCTTTAGATTAGCTCAAGTCCATCAAATTAATTTTGGCACAAGCCAAAATTATTAAGACAAATGAACCAACACATAAGACGCTTAAAATAACCCATTTACTGTCTATAATTAATTTGGAAATCTAATTCAAGCAAATTTATTTTGGCATGCATGTAACATCAAAATAACATATTTTTAATCACATAAAAATTCTTTTAAGGTGCTGGAAACAAAATATTCACACACAAAAAAAAAATCAAACAAAATAGTCCCACCAGGTACCCTAAAACAAACCCATTTCGGTGTTTATTTGAAAAATTAATTAAAATAATTTTTAAATAATTATTGGACACTTCCAGAGATTTAAACATATTCTCAATACATCTAAATAATGTTTCCATAATCAAATTACAAAAAAAAAATATGAACAGCCTTATTATACAAACCAAACAACATTACAAGTTCATCAACAATGCAATTTTCAGCCATATTGTAATAAATCCGAAATTAATTATTTGAATCACATTTAAAATATTTTTCATTCAAAATAATCATCCTTAATCATTCCATGATTAGATTATTGAAAGAAAAATATTTAAAACGAATTTTTCAAATTAATTTTAATTTTTCAAACCAATAGAACCAAAAATGACAAAATTGTGCAATCCAATTGCACCTTAAATTAAAATTAATTTTAATGGATACAAAGAGGCTCAATTGGCAATTTGGCCAAAATTGGCCAATCCAATTAAGGTGTGTACGCGCGCTGGCCAGGGCCAGTATGCTTGGGCTGGCAGCCTTGTCACGGTCTCGTAGCTGCTTTATAGAGGTCGCTCATAGGGTGGTGATTGGGTACAGCTTGAGATATTTGAAGGTAATTAGGTAGCCAATAGAGGATTTACCACTCTTGATAGAGGGAGAGTATACATATGGCCTCTTATCGGGATCATTACTTGAGAATCTTTAGTTAGAGTGGAAATATCCTAAAGATGGTTTTCAGTGACATGTCTAATAAAGTGATGAGTCCCAAGAATAAGATCTAACATCACTTGGGCTAAATGTGTTGTGGTCAGTCTAGCGGGAGCTGACATATAGTCTATGCTCTAAACCGAGTAGGGTATAGGATGGTGAAAGGACGAATTGCACATATTGTTGTCTATGGAAAGGTTTGTAGTCAAACCACTGACTTTCTAGTCAATTGGGGGTCATGATGTATTGGTAGATACTGCTCATGACTTGCTTAAATTATTTGATAATTTAAGTAGCCAATATAACTGAAAACTAAATGGGTCACACGCTTTGGAGATGTGAAGATTAAGTATAATAGTTTTGGATGAGATCTAAAAATATAAGAAAATTATTTTGAGTCGGTTCGCGATAAGATCGCGCAAAAAAATTGTTCGGAGGGGTTGGCAGGCCCGCGCAAGCCTGGTGGCCTGGCAAGCCCAAGTGGGCTGCACGCAGCAGTATGCAATGGCCTAAATGGCCATTAAAAATTTGAAACTCTTATTTTCTCCTATCTTAATTTTTGGTCAATGAAACTGATATTATTTTGGATCTAAAAGATCCCAAAAGACAGAAAATTGACAAGAAAAATTTTTTTAGGATAAAATTTTTTTGAGACAACAAGAAAAATTGAAGAGTTAATTTCTCTCTCAAAGGAATACATATTATTGCTAGCACTTTGAGGTGTGATCAAGCTATCTCCCTAGTGGTTTCATTCTTTCTTCTTTTCATGGATATTGTTAGAGATAATCCTAGATTGGATTGTTGTGGTTTGTTACAACCTAACAAAGTGAGAAGTTGAAGAAAAATCAAGAAATTATAAAGGTATAATTTCTGAATTTTACTGTGTTAAATTAGTTTTAATTGGCACAAGTGGAATTCTTTGATTTGGGTTTTTAAAAATTTTATTTTCCATTGTGTAATATGTATTTGATACATGCTCAAAACTCTTCATTGGTGTAAGAGCCTGGTTAGGTTGGCCACCCAAATTAACAATTAATTCGAGCAAGTCATGAGTGGTATCTAGCAACACATCATGACCCCCAATTGATCGGAAAGTCAGTGGTTTGACTACAAACCTTTCCATAGATAACAATATGTGCAATTTGTCCTTTCACCCTATACCCCACTCGGTTCAGAGCATGGACTATGTGTCAGCTCCGCTAGATTGACTATGTCACATCTAGCCCAAGTGATGTTAGATCTTGTCCTTGGGACTCATTACTCTATTAGACATGTCACTGAAGACCATCTTCAGGATATTTCCACTCTAGCCAGAGATTCCCGAGTAATGATCCCAATAAGAGGCCATGGATATACTCTTCCTCTATCAAGAGTGGTGAATCCTCTGTTCGCTACCCAATTACCTTCGAATATCTCGAGCTGTACCCAATCACCACCCTATGAGCGACTTCTATAAGGCAATAAGGAATGGAGTCAAAGCACAAAATCAGTATCTAAGATATCCTTGAGTACCTTAAGTCTAAGGATACTTGCCCCATTGCTATGATGAGACTATTATTGACATTTGAATAGATAATGCATATGATCGTCTCATAGCAGGTCATCTAATGTACTTGACTACTTTTAGCAAACATCCATATGTTAACTTTGAACATCTCATGTTCACAGCTTATGAGATCTATTGCTTGATCCAATCAAGGAGTATAACATGTGCTAGTCTATCTGGATCAACAATATCCCATCTTGTTGATCCTATTACTAGGGATAATTTAGATACTAACATAATTACACATGATAGGAATCTCATTATCATGATCCAATCATGATTTCCTTCATGCTATGTTTCATATCATGGACTTTCATTAATCAATTTAAGATATATATCAATTCATATACAAATAAATACTAATATAATGAAAGAATACTTTTATTAATGTGTACACAAAGTGCCTAAGGCGATTGCCTTTTGGCACATCTCTAACAGAAAGAAGCGGCGGCTACTTAAGGAAAATGGGAAGATGGACCAGAATGGGGATGATAAGGAGAATGAAGAAGAAGAAAGCAAAGTGGTGCTACTTATGGAAGAAATGGTAGAAAGAAAATTATGTAGGGTTTGCATCTGATGCAACTATTTTAAGGGAAAATAGTCGCATCAACGCCTAAAATCGATACCATTTTCCTAAAAGAGTGAGTGTGACTGTTTTCCCTTAAAACGATATCACCTGAGCTAGAAAACAATGTCGTTTTCTTTAAAGGAGTGGATGTGATTGTTCCTATCTAAGTGGCGTTAGATACTAGCTAAGTGGTGTCATTTTACTGGTCATCAAATGCGGCTATTTTTTTTGTAAACATTCACATCTGAGCCTTACCTAAATGGTATTGTTTCAATTGTTAATTTTTTTTAACCTCAGATGCATTTGATTTTGTCTAACCAGTCGCATCTGAATCTAATCAGATGTGTTTGGTACCTTGAATAGATGCTTCTGAGTTGTCTTATGCAACTGTTTCTTTTGCAAACAGATGCATCCAATATAAAGGTTGATGATTTTATTTATAAAAATGTCATCGCGTTGACTTTATATATCTGTTATGTTTAAAATAGATACATTTGACCTTCGCCTAAGGTATATTTTATATATATATATATATATTTGGACTAATGAACTTTGTATATACTACATATATATAATTTGATTTTATTGTTAATCTAACTATGTTACAATGCATATCAAATTAAGGGAAAATTAAAATAAAATAAAAAAACTCAAATAGGCTATCTAGGGTTGGGCATTAGATGATTTTGGGGAAGTTGAGATGGCAGAAGCTTTGGCTATTTTGTTTGGTTTGACTGCTACTTTTGATTGTGGCTTTAGTCATTTATTGATGGAAGCTGACTCTTCTAATCTTATTAAATATATTATTTCTCTAAGAGTTGTTCATTCTTACTCAGGTTATTCATGGATGATATCATTTCGCATTGTAATCTTTTCTCCTCTATTGCTTTTCCCTTTATTCACAGGGAGGGCAACAAAGTTGCTCATGCTCTAGCTAAGTGGGCCATTTCTTGTTCTAGTGAGCTCTTTTTTATTGAAGAGGTTCCAGACTCTATTTCCTCTTTTGTTTCAGCGGATGTTGATCTGCTGTTTGGTTAATAAAATTTTACCCTTTAAAAATATTAAGGGAAAATTAAAAAAAAAAACTCAAATAGGCTGATTTTTCAGTTTAAACTTTATTTTTTCCTTAACAATTCAAACTCTAATTTTTTGTAGTTCATTTAATTCATTCAATCCCTTTACTAGCTTTTTATCTAGTTTTTAATATTTTATGTTAGATATATTTTATATCTAATTATGGCTGTAGGCTTATTAATTGAAAAATAAAGAAATATTACAAAATAAAGAGCCTTAAGTATCTGATTAGTTTTTTATTTAGGCAAAACTTAATATGGGCATGATGGATTGCCCATGATTATTATATTTAGGTGTGTAAGTCTCTCTTATTGCTAATTTTGGTGATTATCTCTCCTCTATATAACATTGGATATAGAGGATAAGGAAAGGTAAGTGAAAAGAATCCATTATCTTTGAGTTAGAAAACGAGAGAAAATCTTGATGTAAACTTTTTCAGATTGTTCCTACAACAATGAAATCAACCAAATCAGATTATTTTCTTCTTCTTTTATATCATTTAAACTCATTTTGTATTCTGAGATGAATGTTTTGGATCCTGAGATGAGATCCATAGTCTTATTCCTCATAGATCTCTCTATCAAATGGTATTAAAGCCTAATTACATATTCTTAGAACTATTTACGCATTTTTATCATCAAGTTAAGGAGAAAAATTTGAGTTTAATTGAGTTTTGTGGAATTTTTTATTTAGCTTTCACATGCTTAATTTCCTTGATTTTTAGTATTTTTTATCAATAAAATTAAGATTATATGTGTTTGCATGTTGATATAAGGTGAAAATTTGATAGAATGGAATGAAATTTGTCATTAAAGTTGAAATTAGGGTGAAAAATTATAGACAATCCCAATAATAGGGTTGGGCGCGTGGGCACGTTGTGAGCATCAGAGGTGCCTATCTGGCACTTGCAATACATGCGTGCACCCATCTGCCCATTTCTCCTTGTTTTTTGATTTTTCCCCTAAACTTTTTGAATTTTTCAATTAAGACCCTAACAGATTATTTTTCACTCCATAATGCTATTTTTTATCCAATTTCACCCGAAATTAATTTAGATTTTCTAAATTAATTTTTAAAAGACATATTTGAGAAAAATTATGACATTTTAGAGATAAATGGTTATCTCATAATTTTTAATTTATGCATGAGGCATAAAAATTGTCACATTTGGAGAAATAAATTTTCCTGTGTAAAATTGACAATGTAATTAATTGAATTATTGGGAAATAATTTTTCAAGACATCTAGCCCTATGTATATATATATATATATATAAGGAATGAAAAATTATTATTAAGGATATTTTTGAGACAATAAATAAGGTGTATCCTAGTATAAGAACTTCTTTCAAAATTAGTAAAAATATTGTCACCAAAATAGTCTTTTTAGCTGAAATTATAAGAAATATTCAGTCTTATAACATTTTAGAGATGTCTCAAACTTAATTTATAATTATTTAGCTCAAAGATGTTTATTATAAATTAAATTTGGAGATAGAAAATATGAGTCATATGATTGGGAATGAACCGGAACAAGTGATTTATACACCCAAATGAGGTAAATTTGCAAGTATTTGGTAAATTCTTAGATTGTGCTTATATGTAAAGAATTTATTATCGCATGTTATATATTATGTCTAAAGGTGCTTATATAATGATGCATTGGATTAATCCTCATCTGTGACTTTAAGTATTATTATTGTCTTGAACTAAAGAATTACATTGTTGATTTTTTCAGTCACATTCTTAGTCAACAAAAATACAGTGACCACTGAGATGCTAACTGACTCTAATTTTAAGATGTGGAAGAGAGAAGTAGAATTAGCAATGGAGTTGGCAGATATTGATCTTGCCATGGCAACTTTAAAGCTAGCTGATTTAACTTCTAAAAGTATTAATGTGCAAAAAGAGTTGTATTCAACCTGGTACAAATTGAGCCGCATGTGCTATTTGACCCTTAAAAGGTCAATTCTAGAGTATTTGTTGGGCGGTCTTTTAGAGACTCATATAACAAAAGAATTTCTAACTGCAATATCTTAGTATTATCAGGTGTTTATCAATACTGAGATTGGTAGCTTTCTGAAGCAACTATATTCCATGAAGTATAACGGAGTAGAAGTTTTAAAGAGTACATTCTGATGATGGTCCACGTACATAATATGTTATATAATTTAGCATAATTCTCCCTAATGCTTGTACTGTGCATCAAACTCTCAATACTCTACCATTGGAGTTTGGGACACTTATTACTACTTACAACTCGAGAGAGGATCCTTGGACTGTCAATGTTTTCGTTGCCATTTATGTAGTTGAGGAAGAGAGGCTAAATGCAGGTAGTCTAGTACCACGCTTCTTGTATCTAGTCTTAAGTGTAAAGGCAAAAGGAAAGGTAAGAAAGCTAAGACTTATGCTCTTAGTTCTACTCAGGATAATGATAAAGAGTCATCTTGATCTAGTGCTGTAGGTGGTGATGAAGGTTTTGTGAAAAGGGAACTTAAATGTTTCTTTTACAAAAAAAAAAAGGTCTTAAGAAATTAGATTGTCTCAAATATAAAGCTTCATTAGAAAAGCGTGGGCTTACAGTTAACTCCTTTGTTCTTATTGTTTGTGAATCCAATTTAGCTAATGCCATATTTAGATCTTGGTGTTTGATAGTGGAGTAACTAAACATGTTGCTTTCACATTGTAGGGTGTTCATAAACAGGAGGGAGCCAAATAAAGAAGAGTTAATGCTCATGATTGGCAACAATGATACACTAAAAGTACTTTTTATTGGAAATGTCTATTTGAACCTAGACACTGGTTTTGAACTCTTTTTGATAAATGTTTTATACATACCATCTTTTATATGGAACTTGATATCAATTTCTAAACTAGACAAAATTGGCAATACTTTTGTTTTAAATGATGGAGCTCAAGTTATCTTGGATATAGATCTTGTGCTTTGACTCTATTCCATGTTGCCTCAAGAGAGGTCACTTATAGGGTAGTGATTGGGTATAGCTTGAGATATTCGAAGGTAGTTGGGTAGCCAATAAGGGATTCATTGCTCCTGTTAGAAGGAGAGTATACCCACGACCACTTATTAGGATCATTACTTAAGAATCTTAGCCAAAGTAGGGATGTCATGAAGAAGGTCTTCAAAGACATCTTTAAGAGTAATGAGTCTGTGACAAGTACTAATATCACTTGGACTAGATGTGATATAATCAGTCTAGTAGGAGCTGACACTTAGACCATGCTATTGATCGAATGTAGTATAGTGAGGTTGAAAGGATGAATTACATAGATATTGTCTATGAAAAGGTTTGTAGTCTGACCATTGACTTTTCAGTCAATTGGAGGTCATGATGTGTTGCTAGATACTGCACATCACTTGTTCCAGGTCAAGTGTTGATCTGAGTGGGCAATATAACCGAGAACCTAATGAGTCATATGCATTGAAGGTGCCTAGAGGAAGTAAAATGGGTTTTAGATTGGATCCAAAACTGAGAGAGAAAAACTGGTGCAAACAGTATCTCGCTCAGGAATGGTACATTCCATAGTGGGACAAATGGTACTCTTATCACGGGCAGGAAACCCCAGCATTTGATTGGGAAAAGGTACTAGACTAAAATTGCACCATGTTCCAATCAGGACATAGGATGTCATAACTGAGAACTGCCCGTTTTGGGCATATCCCTACCATGTGTTTCTCGACTGGGACTAATGTTAGAAAAGGAAACTTAATCTGATTAGGATTATTCCAAACCCTAATCATTCAAGGACTATAACTAGTCCTTCTCTGACCTAAAACAGTAGCTGCACATCTAGAGAACGAAATTGTTCATTCTCTTCCTCTTTCATTCACCTTCTTTTACTAGTATAAGGGATTGTGAAGCACTTAAAGCTCCAAAAGGATTTCCCTTCTTGTGTTCCTTGCATGGACATCTATTGAAGGTAATCCAACTAAGGATTATTGTGGTTTGCAGCAACCCGGTTATACGTTTGAAGGATGAAAAACTCTGACATAAAAGGTAATCTTCTTTAAATCCTCTATGGATGTTTAATTGGCTAAGACTACATAGGCTGTCCCATTGTAATTGGGATTAAATTTTTAAATTTCTATTGTGCCAATGTATTATGCATGTAATCCCAATAGTACCACATACATAAGCACATCGGAATTTAAAATTTTTGGAAAACCAAACCGAAGATCGCCCTATGGAACTCATAATCAATCATGTAAAATTCATACATAGTTTTAGAATTTACCTTTATTTACTTGTCTTTGATACTTTAATCTTTTGCCTTCAAGTAGGGTTGTAGCAAACCAGAACTTTCCTCATTTGAAAAGTATCCATGCGAAGAGGATGAAGGAAACCGAGTATGGAAATTGTTGATCAAAGTTCAAATGTGCTAGTATGGAAGAAAGATCAAGAGAGAAAAAGAAGAAAAATTAATTCCCTAATTTATTTTTCTCAAGAGGGCTATTGTAATTTTGGGTCTTAAAGTGTCTATTTATTTGTTTCCAATTACCCTAGGGTAAGAGGAAACCAAAACCTAATAGGAGAAGGCAAAGGGGGGCGTTTGGGCCCATAGCTCGTGCAAGCCGTACGCGTAGTGTTGGCCTATGGGACAAGCTTGCTAGAGCACTAGCCTGCCTAGAACTAGCCCTATGCCAACAGCTTGCACCTGCGACAACAATCATTGTGCTCACAGAGCATTTCCTAGTTCGTGATGCTATCTAACAAAAAATTTCTCTCTTTAATTGGATTAAATCCAATACCCATTTTACTCTTTCATCGCACTCTTTTATGCATGTGACCCAATATGTTCCTAGCTATATTGGCCACTCAAATTGTCATATAATTTGAGCAAGTCATGAGAGGTGTCTAAAAAATGTCAGTTGTCTAACTTTGAACCCTTCCATCGACATGTGTATGTGCAAACTATCATTTCATCTCATTATACCTTATTCAGTTTAGAGTGTAGACTATGTGTCAACTCCCACTAGACTCACTACATCATACGTAATCCGAATGATGTTAGTTCATATCTATTAGACTCATTACTTTGAAGATATGTACTTGAAGACTTTCTTCAAGCCATTTCTACTTTGGCTAGAGATTCCTAAGCAATGATCTATACAAGAGGCCATAGGTATACACTTCTTCTATTAGGAGTGGTGAGTCCTTTGTGGGCTACTCAACTATTTTCAAATACTTCAGTTTGCACCCGATCATCTCCCTATGAGCTAACTTAGTGAGGCAACAAGGAATGATGTCAAAGTAATAAAATTAGTATCCAAGATACCCTTGAGCACCTCAAGTATAAGGATACGTGCACCCTTGCCATGATGAGAATATCACTAATATTGTATAGATGATCCATATGAATATCTCATAATAGTTCATCCAATGTATTTGACTACACTAGTAAACATCCATATGTTAAATCTAAACATCTTTTGTTATGGCTTATGAGATCAACCACTTGACCTAGTTAAGAAGTATAACACTTGCTAGTCTATTCGGATTAACAATGTCTAGTCTTAGCTAATCCTATGACTAAGGACATTTAGATATAAATATAATTGCACATGATAGGAACCTCACTATTATGATCACGTCATGAATTCCTTCATGCTATGTATTATATCATGGACTTCATTAATTAGTTTAAGATTGTTATCAATTCAAATGCATGAACTAAAGTAATGAAGAATGCCTTTATTAAGTAAATAAATGTGTACATCAAATGCTAAAGGTGATTGCCTTTTGAGCACCTTTCTAAAAATAAATTGAGCCTAGCATAGTCTGCCAAGAATGAGGTTGAGAGAGAATCAATGAAAGTAGTGCCATATGCTAGTGCAGTAGGAAGCTTGATGTATGGTCAAGTGTGCACTAGACTAGACATTGCATTTACAGTTGGTATTCTAGGTAGATATCAATCTAATCCTGGAATGGACTATTGGACTACAACTAAAAGAGTTTTGAGATACCTTAAGGGGACTAAAGATTACATCTTGACATACAGAAAGGTTAATCTTGAGCTAACTGGCTATATAGATTCAGATTTTACTAGTTGCTCAGATGACAGAAAATCCATATCACGGTATGTTTTTATGATGGCTGTTAGGGCTATATCTTGGAAAAATGTTAAACTGTCCTTAGTTTTGTCTTCCAAAATATAGGGTGAGTTTGTAGCATGTTATGGTGCAGCTATATAGGCTATTTGGCTATAAAATCTCATTGCTAAAATGACAATTGTTGATTCCCTTAATAGGCCCATAAGGTTGTATTATGATAATTTGCCGCTTGTGGTATTTGCAAAAAGCAACAAGAATATCCTACGGTCTAAGCATATGGAAGTAAAATATTTGACATTGAAAGAACTAATGAAGAAGGGTGTCGTTGAAATAAAGCATATCAGTACATATGATATGGTAGCTGATCCATTTACCAAGGGACTTCTGCCCAATTTTTATCAGAAATATGTTATGTGTATGGGTCTAAAGTCATTTTTTGTTGCCTTAGATTATTGGGAGGCTTTCATATTACTTTATGTATTTTGTTTTATACTTTATGAATTGGTATAATGTACATTATAGAATTGATGATCATCAATACTATTATATATTTTCATAGGAAAATATTTGTTGGCATATTTTCATTGGAAAATATTTGATGCTATATTTTCATGGGAAAATATGTAAAGTTATATCTTCATTGGAAGATCTTGTGTGTTATTTGTCTATCACATTTGATAGTTTTAAAGTCTTATAGAGCAACTAAAGTTTATAGCCTTGGTAAATATAAAGTATATTGAGATATAAAGTTTTTAATACACACACATACTTCATTTGAAGTAATCAGGATTTCTTATGCGTACTTATAATGCCTAGTAGTTTATAATAATAATAATAATAATAATAATAATAATAATAATAATCATGATGATGATGATGATGATGATGATGAGTGGGATTTAAGATCGTACAAGTGGTATAAAGTGTTATACAAATGATACATGTGTTATAGGAGTGGTTAAAATATGAGGCAATGAGAAGTTAACAAGGGCATGTAAGAAAAATGAGTTAAAAGGGGGGTCACTAGTACAAAAAGTACTTTAGAGGAAGGTTTTATGTGGCTGTTAGGAAAAAAAAACAGCAGCAACTGAATAACAGGGGTTTTTGCGATAGGCTTTTAGTAAGACAACAGTAAAAAATAAGATCAAATGTGACAAGCTTTTATTAAAGTAGCTGTAAATGCTCTTGGAAAGCAAATGCGACAGGCTTAATGAAAGCTTGGCGCAAATGGGCTAAAGTAGATGCAGTTGCTTTCACTTTTGCTTGTCGCATTTGCTATTCTGACAAAACGCTGCGCTTAGTTCAAGCAAATTCGATAGTTTTAATATTTGCCTAGCATAAATGATAGTAATCAGATACGACAGGCTTATTTTTTGACTGTCGCATTTGATTGAGACCAACTCTAAAATGCCTAGCTTTACACTTGATAGCAGCAAAAACTCTTTTAAAAAAAAAAAACCTAACCCATGATTAACATCATCTTCTCCTCTTCGAACGTTTTGGCTATCTATTCTCTTTCTTTTCATTTTTTCCATTTTAAAACTTTTTCAATTTTCCTAAATCGAAAACGGAAGAGTTGTCGACCCTAACTAAGCCTTCTCTTCTCTACCTCAATCTGTATCGTTGTTGGATGTAGTGCCATGCCACTCCTAGCTCTAGCAGCAATGTTGTCGGCCCATGCTTGCCATACCCAGTACCATCAGCTATATGATCCATCTTTTTCAGTTCATGGCTCCATGCGAATTTGAGTTTATTCAAGATTTTGGGATTTGAGTTTATTCAAGGTAAGGTCACCTGAAATCCTGGAATTTGTCATTTCTTGCTTGATGTTTTTTGCTTTTTGTTCCCTTATGTTTTGATGAAGTGAGTTCGGAGCTACTGTTCCAAAAATAGCCCTTTCTACTACACTTTGCTTTTTTTTTTTGTGCCGGTGAAATAATACTTGATAACATTCATTCATACAATGAGATGTTTTGGATTCTCACTTCCCCATGCTAGAAAGTAATAACAAAACTAAAGCCAAAAACTTCACTTTGTAGCTGTGAAGTTGTTCTTAATTACTAGTAGTGGTTTAGTTGCTGCAATTTAAGAGTTAGTTTGCGGTTATTAATTGATAAGATTATATAAAGATTGATTAATTAGCCACACACACACACACACACACACACACACACACATATATATATATATATATATATATATATATTATTAGAGAGGTGCCCTAAAGGCAATAACCTTAGGCACTTAATGTACACATATATATAGGCATTCTTGCATTATATTGGTGTTCATGCATATATGAATTGATATAGATCTTAAACCAAATGAAGTAGTCCATGATATATAACACAACATGAAGGAAATCTTGATGAGATCATGATGGTGAGATTCCTATCATGTGTAAATGTTTTTATATCTAAATTATCCCTAGTCATAGGAATAATAAGATGGAACACTGTTAATCTGGATAGACTAGCACATTTTATACTTCTTGATTGGATCAAGTAGTTGATCTCATAAACTATAGACATGAGATGTTTAAAGTTAACATGTGAATGTTTGCTAAGTGTAGCCAAGTATATTGGATGACTTGCCATGAGACAATCACATGGATTATCTATTCATATGTCAGTGATAGTCTCATCATAGAAATGGTGCAA
>CATIWF010084061.1:0-25827 GCA_949630135.1 Balakata baccata
GTAATATTAATTACATATTTTAAAGTGATATGAGTTTATTATTTTTTGTTGTATTATAACTTTATAAAGTAATATATTGGTGTGATGATTAAATATTTAATTTATTAAAAAGTAATTATTAAAAAGTTTAATAATAATAATAATGCACACTATACTAAATCAACTATTTGAACTATAAAATATATTTTTACTATATACTTGTAGTTTACAAATTTTGTAATTCATTTTGAATGTAATTATATTACTTATTAATTACTACTTCATTAAATGTATAATTATATCATTAAATGAATGATTGATTCAAACGTTTTCTCATTATTAATATATGATATTTTTATCTTAATTTCATGAATGTCACGCAAGTATGGCATCTCACCCACGAGATTACATGCATCCCGGACCATAGGATGGTTCGTTGTTCTATTTACAACCTCAGCACAGATCTCAAGCAATATGGAATAATGAGGTAATAAAAATAACAATCATTCCATTAAAACATCATTTATGACATTGTAAAGTGTATAATGACACATATCATTTGCATAATTTTTTCAAATAGAAAATGAGGTGCTATACTGCAGACGTAGTAGTAGAGCGACACATGCAATAGGTAATGATGGTCAACTAGATGACCGGATTAAACAACTGCTGAGGCATACCGGATTTTACGGATTACTTCAGATATCCTTTTTTCAACTTGATTGACATTTAATTACTGTACTAGTTGAGAGATGGAGACTAGAGACACATACATTTTATATGCTTGAAGGAGAATGTACAATTACACTTAAGGACATAGCGATTCTTACTGGTCTACCTATTGATGGTCTTCTAGTTATTGGACATACCAGTGGTGATTGGTCATTTCTATGCGAACGTTTACTGGGAATTAGACCTCCGCCAGATGCAATTAGAGGTTCTCAAATAAAATTAGGATGGCTGGAAGATCAATTTGCAATATTACCTCCTGGAGCTGATATGAACACTATTATATCTCATGTTCGTGCACATATTATGCGTATCATCAGTGGCTCCTTATTATGTGGCAAAGGCACTAGACGTGTGTCTTTGATATATCTTCAATTTTTAGAGGACTTTGCAGCCATCAACCAATATAGTTGGGGAGCTGCAAAATTAAGTTTCTTATATCGAGAATTGTGCATGGCATGCAGGTTTCCTCCTATGTCCCAAATTGCAGGTACGTTATTTATTTTACAGTTTTGGGCATGGGAGAGATTTCCATTTTTGGCTCCAACAATAAGAGTTAATCAAATACCGGAAGATGCACTATTAGGTCGAAAGTATGTGACTTTTTAATTAATAATATTAAAATTAGTAAGTCACCATTAGTTGTTGTGATTTTTAATTAATAATACACTGAATTATTAATTAATATAGATGGATCGGTCAGCGGATAGTACATGACACACCTTCATATGAGCTGGCCTAGATCCGATACAAACTTGATATATGTCACTCTGATGAGGTGTGTTATATTGCCCCTAAATAAATTTTAACTTTTTTTATAACAATTGGTAGTGTTTAACATCTTATATTTTATTGAATAGATTATATGGGAGCCATATACTGCAAATATTATTCAATCTTTACTCAATAATTGCTTGAGAGGTCGCAACATATGAAGGACAATGATGCCTTTGATATGCATGCATATAGTAGAGTGGCACCAGCTTGATCGAGTTCTCAGACAGTTTGGCCTACAGCAGCCAATCCCTCGGCCACCACAGTAGACTGAACATCTTCACTCAATAATTCTACAGAGCAATACTAGTACAAATTGGGTTGAATGACATTCAGTATGGATTCAATTATGGAATAATAGAGCTAAACATGTTGTTACAGGTGTACAATTAGATGATCCACTCCATTACCATTCACAATACATGGAATGGTATCGACAAGTTACAAGGAGATGGATTTTTCATCAAGGTGCTGCTGTTGGTGCATCGGTATGAATACATATTCTAATTTTTCCACAAATTATAATTGTCTTTTATAAATACTTCTTCATCACATTATATGACATAAGTCTGATTAATTTTTATATTAATTATAGGCAGATACACATGAGCACATTTCATTACCAAACTCTAGATATCTCCCACAACAGATCACCACAAGTTCATTAGGGGTACTACGTGAAAATAGACGTAGGGTTTCAATGTCACCTCCTCAACCTACACCTGATCCTACCCCAATTTCAGAAGAAATGCAGTGTGCATGTGCTTTGTCTCAGCAATCATCACGTCGTCGCCGACAGCAACATAGGGATGTACCCGTCCCTCCATCTGCATCTTGTCAAGCTGTGCCTCAACCTGTTTATTTTCATCAGTTCCAACAGTATCCATCTTCCTCTACAGATCCTAAGCCATCCACATCTGGTGGACAATATATCCGTTCTACACACATGTTCTCAACACCAGGCTTATACTCTTCTGGCCCATTTACACCATATGTTGCCTCCACACACAATCCATGGATTCATCTATCACAACATTCTGAGTTCATGTATACTCAGACGCCTCAAACACCAGTGGATTTTATGGGTTCGTCCACATTTCGACCCACACATACAGGCTTTGTTCCTACACAGGCACATTACTTTCCAGGGGGTACTGCTACTGATGAATTTGCTGACGACGACGACGACAATGATGGTGGTGGTGATCAGACACAAAATTCTAGCTTGATGGATATGAGTGCTTGAAGAATCGATGCTAAACGACATAGAGGACTTCGATCACAAATTCGAAGAAATCAACATTGTGGAACATAAATACATTTTTATATTTGTACATTATTATTTCTTACATTTTACTTAATACATAATTAAATTCTACATTGTGAAATTTAATTAATTTATAGTAAATTTAATTTATCAATTTCTAATTATTATAAACTGTATCTTTATTTATGTATTAATTAATTAACCTAAATTTAATTAACAAATAATAATAATGAGTAGCTATGGGATAATTTTTATATATTTTAAAATTTTTTTATAAATTATTATTATCTAAATTTTAATTATGTATCTTTAAATTCTAAATACTTTAATTTAATATTTATTAATTTAATTTACTTCATTTTCATTAAGTATTACTTAAAAAAATAATTAATAAATTTTAATAAATAAATTTAGTAAATAACAAATTTTACGCATGGCGGATGCTATCGGGATGGGATGGGTGCATGTGGGATCGGGACAGGATGGGATGGGTTTGGGCGTGGCTTGCCACGTAGGCGTGCACCACTCCAAGTGGAGCGCGCCTCGTACGCCACTTGGACTGGCGCGCGCCTCCTCCGACCCTCTTTCCCGCTTCGCTCACCACTCCAACTGGCGCACTGCACTATAAACTTGTAAATACTATTGAAACAACTATAAATCTGTAAATTTCACAAAAAATACACTAAAATTATAATTAGTTTACCTAAACACCATTAACTAAGAAATATCCCGGCTCAACTAGGTGTTTGGGAGTGTGTCGGCTTTTTCAAGTTTGGGTGCACAGGAATGCTTTGCATGACTTAGGCTTTGAAGTTCCTAAGTTTACTTGGAAACAAGGCAATGTGAGCGAGAGGTTGGATCGGGCAATTTGTAACAAGTTTTGGTTTGATATGTTTTGTCAAACATCTGTAGGCCAGCTTCCTTTGATGTTTTCTGACCATCGTCCCCTTGTTATTGATCCTAATGATTTGCGTGGTTTGGTTAAGAGGAAAACAACCTTTTCGGTATGTTGCAGCTTGGGCAATGCATAGCACTTTTAAATAGGTTGTGGAGGATAGTTGGAAGGAGGTTTCTAACTTTTGTGAAGGCACTAAAGTTTTTATAGACAAGGTGCAAAAGTGGAACGTGGAGGAATTCAGAGAGCTCGAGTCCTACACTGCGAGACGTTTAGTCGAGCTAGAGAGAGAGAGCTTAAGATGGAGTTTGAAAATGTGATTCTCCGGGAGGATATTTTGTGGTTTCAAAGAGCAAGGAAAGATTGGGTTAAGTGGGGGCACAGTAACACAACTTATTTCCACCGAAAAGCTATGTCACAGGAAAAAAATGATTCACCTTTTACGTTTGGATGATGATAATTGGTGCGATAATAAATAGATTTTGAAAAATCATGCTATTAATTATTTTTCTCAGCTTTATTCTGTGGAGGAGGATCTTATTCCTATTTACCCCATCCAGAATAATTTTCCTGTTATCGATGACTGAGAGATGGACAAATTGAGTAGTTTGGTGGTTCCTGAAGAAATAACAGCTGCACTCTTTGACATGAAACCTTTCAAGGCTCCTGGAAAGGATGGGCTCCATGCAGCCTTTTTTCAGAGTCAATGGTATGTGGTTGGTTCTTCTCTTTGTGACTTAGTTCAACAAATTTTCCAAAGCAGCAAATTTCCATCTAAGTTGAATGAAACTCTTATTACCCTTTTCCCTAAGGTGAATAAACCTGAGTTTATTACTCAATTTCGGCCCATCAGTTTATGCAACATGATTTATAAGGTGGTTAGCAAAATTGTGGCTAGTAGATTTAAAGCTATTATGCCACATATTATTCGTTCTATGTAGGCAAGTTTCGTTGCAGGATGCCATATTTCTGAAAATATTATTGTTGCCCAGTAGATTGTCCACACGATGAGAAAAAAGACAGGGAAAAATGGGTTTATAGCTATTAAGATCAACCTTGAGAAAGCCTATGATAAGCTTTGTTAGGAGTTCATTAGTGACTCTTTGATGGATATGAAAATTCCGGAAAAGTTGATTCAGCTGGTTATGTCGTGTATTACTTCTGCTACTACGCAGGTTCTCTGGAATAGTGAGGTTACGAATGCTTTTGCCCCCTAGCGGGGAATTAGACAAGGCGAACCCTTATCTCCATATTTATTTGTCTGTTGTATAGAAAGGCTGGCTCATGCCATCAATCTTTCGGTCTCTTGTGGTTTGTGGAAGCAGATTCATTTACGTCGCAATGGGCCAGGTATTTCCAATTTATATTTTGCTGATGATTTATTTCTCTTTGGAGCAGCTTCGGTTGAGCAAATAAAGATATGAAAGGATCTTTGGAAGATTTTTGTGCTAGGTCTAGGCTTTAAGTTAACCTTTCAAAGTTTCAGACGTTTGTTTCGAAGAATGTTTCCCATAATCAGGCTCACGCTCTTTCTTTTTTAATGAGTATTCGCACTACGTATAATTTGGGGATCTACCTTGGCATGCCTCTTCTCCATTCTAGAGTAACCAAGAATACTTATATCGTATCATTGAGAAGGTAGATAAACGGCTTTCTGGTTGGAATGCAACAAGCCTTTCCTTGGCTGGTTATGCCACGTTGATTAATTCTATTCTTTTAGCGATTCCCACTTATGCTATGCAAACTTCATTGCTTCCCATGAACTAAGAAGCATTGACATAGATACGGTAACAGAGATAAAATACAACATGATATTGGGATATGGTAAATTTTAAAAAACTAGGATATAGATATAGAAAAGATACGACATAATAAAATAATAAAAAATATAATTCCTTCACTAAGGCCTTAAATATATTAAAAAATTTATAAATGAACAATAATTATGCATAACAAAACCATAAAACCCTAACAATACCACAAGAAAGATGCCAAAATCAATAAACACCTACTAGGACTTTTGACCTAGCTAGAGAATGGGCTTAGCAAGCTGTCATAGTTTAGTTAGATATGTTAGTTTCTTGTTAGTGAGTTGGAGTCTTATGTGGACAGGTAGAGCAATGTAATTGGATATAGATAGGTGTTATGAGCTCACAATTTCATTCCATTTATATTTCATTTAGCTAGAATCTGCATTTCATTATTACAAGTCTATAAATATTAGTGATGCGACAGAAAAGGATATAAATGGAAATAAATAGTAAAATCTAATTTTCTCTCTAAATTCTCTCTTTCCTCATCTCACTCTCATTTCTTCTTCTTCTTATTCTCCTTCTCCTTCAATTTATGTTTCTTCTCCTTTCTATCTCTCTTCCTCTTCTCTAATTTGTGTTCTCATATTCCTTTATGTTCACTATTAATGACTTCTGGGTCATTACAACTTTCAAACATTAAAGTGACGGTGTCGCTTCCATCGTTAGCCTTGATAGTGATAATGTCATCATTCCCAGAGCACTTCAACATCTTGGACATGTTCTACATCTAGAGTTTACCGCCACTTCATGGCTCTACAAGAAGACTCCAATGAGATATGTTCATCTCAATCTCACAATAATTTGCTTGACATAATGGTGATGGTGATGATGAGGTCATGAATCTTGAAATTGAAAAATTCAAAAAGAAAGGTTCTTTTCAAAAAACTAAGTATTTAAATTTGAAAAATAATTTTGATAAGTTACAAAAGATTATTTTAGATATTAAAATATCTAATGAGTCTCTTAAAAAAATCATTGGATGATCTTTCATTAAAATCTTTAACTTTTTCCTTGCTTGAAGAAAATAATACTTTAAAAACTGAGGTTGATGAGTTTAGAAACTCAATTTCAAAAATTTTATAAGGGAAAGAAAAATTTGGATACACTTATTGTATCTCAAAGATCTCCTTTAATGAGACATGGTTTAGGTTTCAATGGAACTTCAACATCATCATCTCCACCTAACTTAATATTTTTTAATACCTCACATAACAATCAATTTTTTGTATTTTGAACAGACTCACATACAATCAAAACAAGAATGTTTCTCATTAGGTTCACTTTTATAAACCTATATCTAAGTGTTTAAGGTCAATACTAAAACATTTTTACAAAATGAGTTGGAAAATAAATTTGCAATAGTTTTGATACACTTAAAATAAAGTTCTTATATTCTAAGCTCCTTTGGAGGTCTATTGATAATATTTACTCTCCAATTAGCCGTTACAAATAAGTGTCAAACTCTTTCTAACGTCTTTTTGTACAAATATTAAAAGTTGTCCAACAAAGATAGTTTTCCGGTTGGGAAAACCATGTTTCCTAATTGGAAAATTCATATATTCATTGAAGCCTTACACGTGACATCATTGGATTTGTTATTTTCTTCAACGGCTAGTTTTAGTCAAAATTTCTAGTTGTGACAAGAGTTTTCCGGTCATAAAAATACATTTTCTGGTCTTTTTGGAACTTTTGACTTGAAACTTTATATACTATCAAAATAATATTATATGAAGATATTAATAATATTTAATTTGATTGTCATTATCAAAATAAAGATCAATCACCATAAAGTCAACAAATATCAAAACTTCTAATTATTGTAATTGATACCAAATTTTTTGAAAAAGTTACCAGTTATCTAAGTCCAAAATTCCTATCAAAAAAATGATGTAACAAATGGTTAGTATGCTATATTACTAAAATTTTGACTTGGGTACTACAATATTTAAAAAAAATTATATTAATTTACAATAATTAGTACCAATTTATAATATAATGATAAGAATTGCTATCATTTATGTTATTAACACAGAGTTATAGAGTTAGATTGCTAAAAATTAGCAATAAACTAAAGTTATTCAATTTACACTAAGTGTTACACCATCTCATCTTACCGTATAACAGCAGAGTTAGACAATACTATATGTCCAATTCTAATATACCCTGACTAAATGATTAAGTCATGGTTTAACTAAGTAATATGTTGTTTTTTTATTTACTTCAATTCAATTTTCTAATTTAATTTTGATTTTCTTCCAATTCAATCATTAGCTTCCAGTTCCTTTCAACAATTCCTAATTGAGTTCCTAATTTTATTTTACGTTTATTATTATTTGAATTTAAACTTCTATCAGTTTGGGAGCTTTCAGTTTCATAATGCACGCCAATGTATGGTCTAAACTAACGGACGTTACAGTTAAAAAATAATTACTTGAATAAAATTAATAATTAAAATAATCAATTTATGAAATTAATGCTTAACATGATAAAAAAAATCTTTTAGAAGAATTATAATACCACGTTTTAATTTGGCATTTCTTACAGAACTAGTATATTGCCATCGCGTTGCGTCAAGAAGAAAATAATTTAAATAATAAGTTGAATAAATAATAAGCTACATCATGTTATGAAATATTTGAATTTTGGATGTCCATAATTTTCATTTGTATATCATCTTTTTAGATTAATTATTTATTTTTATTGTAATTTATTCACACAATCAAATTTGTAATTCATAATATTTGAATGCCTATTTCTAAGCCCTATAAATAGAGGTTTGAAAAATGAACAAAGTACATATGAATATATTCTTCTAATTCTATATTATCTTATTCCTTTGTCTTCTTATTTTCTTTTTCATTTCTAGTTATTTTTATTTATTTTTATAACACATCAATAGATATTACACATTTTTTATATTATATATATAATATAATATTAACAAGATTAAAAATATAATTTATTTTTTATAGATTTTTATTTTTAATTTATATTTTATTTATACTAATATGTTACTGAAAAAATCTAAGAATAGAAATGAACAAAATCAACTTCTATTTTCAATTTTTTTTTCTCCTTAAATTTATAAATTAAGATCAGTACAAATTTAGAACATGTTTATTATCATTCTATAATTTTAATGCCAAATTTGGAGTGCTAATATAACTAATTTTATTTGTCAATTCAAGCTACATAATATTGCCTAAACTAATAACACGTAAATATAAAATGACATATACTCAATATTGGTTGAGATAATAAAAGGGAACTAAAAGACTAAGCCTGTATTTTCTTCCAATTCTGTTGGCCATTAAACTTATGTTTCCTTTTCATCTTCTTTTTTTTTTTTTTTTTCTTATGCTTAGCTGCTTTGGATAGTGGTGGATTAGGTTTAATTATTATTATTGATTATTTTTTTAATGAGAAATTATTAAATAGATCGAGTCTATTAGACTAAGCCAATTATAAAATGATATGCATTTAATTATTTTATTTTTATTTTCACATCAACAAATGAAAATAAAAAATTAAATGCATATTATTATGTAATTAGCTTGGTTTAGTAATGACGTGGTAGACCCAGTCTATTTAAAAATTTCTCCTCTTAACGTCATCCGTAGACCAAGTTAATCACACAATGATATGTATTTAACTTTTTTATTTTCATTGATAGATATAAAAATAAAACAATTAAATTTATATAATTATTTAATTGAATTGTTTTAATTGACTCTGTTACCTAATAATTTCTTCTCTTTTAAAATGCACAACTTTTTTCTTTATTCCCTCGTTAAGCCGCTCCTTTTTATCCCTACTCATTCGATCACCGCGGCCTGACGATTCAAAGGCTGGAGAGAAGATCTTTAGGACTAAGTGCGTCCAGTGCCACACCGTCGAGAAAGGCACCGGCCACAGACAAGGTTTAGTTGTGTCTCCATTCACCTTTTTCCTAATCTGCAGGACCTAATTTGAGTAAGCTTTTTGGCCTTTGAAACGCTAGGCCGTGTTGATTGAATGAGTAGGGATAAAAAGGAGCGGCTTAACGAGGGAATAAAATTAAATGAAGTCTGGGACAGCTGCTGGGCATTCCTACTCTGCCGCTAAAAGGAATATGGCTGGCTGTCATTTGGGGAGATAATATGCTTTATGATTCCTTGCTCAACCCTCAGAAGCTATTTTTCTGCAACTAGTTGGATTTTCGAACTGACAATTTTAGACAGAGAAATATTATTTCGATTATAATTAGTTTTGGTCATGGTAGGTGGAACTTTAGTTGATCTTGGGTTTGCTATATAACTAGTTTGTTCTAAGTGCAATAGGGGATGATGTTTAACTTGGTGACAGATCCAGGAAACTTGATGTTTGGCTTAATTAGATCAAATAAAATACAAGTACTCAAATTAAAAAAAATAAAAAAACTTAAAGATCTTAATATTATTAGGACCGTCTCTGCTGCAACGATAGGTTCACTCTGTCCTCAACCAAACATCCCCATATGAAGTCTTAACTTTTAATTTGCACGCCTATCAATGTCTAGGAAGCCTTATATTTCACCTTGAGAGTCCAATTTTTGGACGTTCACTCGCCTGTAAGACATTTTGGACAATAAGGTTTGAGAGTGGAGGGTAGCGTAGGTAAATAATGAGGAAACCGAGAATTTTTCTCTGGTCAAAGTCAAAGTCAGTTACGGCATGTGCTTCTTGTTATTCCAGTACCAACCCCCATCTAACTGCATCAACAGATTGGCTATGCTCATAGACTGGTAAATCATAAACTCATATCACGGCAAAAGACATTGGACAGCTCAGCTAATGTATAATAGAATGAGCTAAGGTTGAATTATTTGTTGATGAATTATTATTATTATTATTATTATTATTATTATTATAGTTGATAAATTATTCTTATTCTAGTGTTTCTCCTTTATTATGTGACAGTAAAGCTATAGCTATATATATAGAAAAATTTTTAGATAGAGCCTGGGAATACAGTTTCTATTTACAATTCAACTTAATAGTAAACATTGAGCAGTATGACTTCAATTGTTACCCCTTAATCTTGAGTGTAGTTTTTTTTTTTCTTTTAGCTGGTAACAATTAGTGAATTTCTTTCTAACTTTTTGAGAAACAAAGGCAAAAAATCTTCTGAGCTCATATATTTTTTGGTTTTTTACTGAGTCTTTTATTTTTATTTGATGGCATTGAGCATTTGTATTTTTTATTTTTTGCTATTGAGTCATTATATTTTTATTCTGGTACCTATTAATTTCTTTGTTTTTTAACAGAACAATGTTAAATAACGGCTCAAATAAATATACTCTAGATGATCAAATTTATGGCTTTACTACTCCTTGTTGACCATGTTCTCAAATTAATGCTTTCTTTTTAATGTTCTTTGTGCACTATATCCCCGGAACTAAGATGGTGTTGCCTGGATTGAAGAAGCCACAAGAATGTGCGGATCTCATTGCCTATCTGAAGGAAGCAAACTGCGTAATCTTCTTTGGTTAGTATGGCTATATCAAATGATTCTTACAATAATTAATTCGTAATATTAAAAATTTAATAACTATCCAATTCATTTTTTACAAAATAATTCAATTGTTGTTGACTTCTATTGTGATTGTTAGGAGAACATCAATAACAATAAAAGGAGATTTGTTAATCCAATATTCAAAACAAGAGAAATGGAAAATGATCTGAGACCTGTGTTCCGCACAGTTTCCTTAAAATAAATTCACCTCTTACACTGTTGTTTAGGATAACCGGTGTTTGTCTCTCAGGATACAATAGATTTTAAGTAGTTGTTGAACATACAATACCTACTTACAGTGAACTATGAACTTGTCACACTCTCTATTACTTAAGAAAAAGAAGAAAAAGAAAGAAATTCTTCAACAAGAATCAAAGTAAACTCTCAAAAAACTTTTTAAAATTCAAGCAAAAACCACATATTTGTACTAGATGCAGGAGACATGAGATTAATTGTGATTAATTTCCTTTAAAGGCTGCCCTGTGTTCCACACAGTTTCTTTAAGACAAATTTGCCTCCTACACTTGTGTTTAGGATAATCGGCATTTGTTTCCCAAGATACAAAATATTTCAAGTAATTGTTGAACACACAACACCTATTTACAGCAAACTATGAACTTATCACACTCTCTATCACTTGAGAAGAAGAAAAAAAAGAAAGAAAGAAATTCTTCAACAAGAATCAAAGTAAACTCTCAAAAAACTTTTTAAAATTTAAGCTAAAACCACCTATTTATACTATATGTAGAAAACATGTAATTAATTGTGATTAATTTCCTTTAAAGGCTGCCAATAATGTCTTTGTAACTCTTAAATAATAGTGAAATTAATTTTTAAAACATCAGAAATTGAAATTTCAAAAGACAAGAAGTTCAAAAGACCATTCTGGAACACAATCCACATGGTAGTGTGGATTTGCCTTGTACACATTGTAGTACAACGACACGGGTGTGTGGATCCACATAGGAGTGTAAAATCCACACGGTCGTGGCAGACTGCTGGCTGTGTGGATCAATATGAGAGTGTTGCCAAATTTTCTAGAAATAAAAAAAAAATGGGCTTGTCTAGGACCATAAAATTTTGAGCCAATATTTGTGTACGCAGGTCGCGCACCCATGCATTGGCTTATTCGGACCATGGATTTGCACCCCCTGGTGCTTGAGCGCGCGAGAAAGAGCCTTTCATTCTACTTTTCTTATCTAAATAAGAATGCATCTTAATATATAAACATAAGTTTAACTTCAATTTTTAGTGATGTGAGACAAACTTTCATATTCACTTTTCACTTTTAATCTCCTTATCAATGAGCTTACTTTGAGCTTCAATTTCTATTCACACATTCTCCATTTTGAGCATATGAATACATTAATTCATAGTATTCATGTCAAGGAATATATATTCGGATTTTTCTCCCAAAACTGAGTTGTGGGACCCACCCGAATTATTCTATCAAAATGACTCATAATCACAATTTTTTCCAACAGTGATTACTATTAAATCTTGGCAAAATACGATCTGAAGTTCATTTGCTTTTTATTATTTTATTTTTCTATTAAGTTGATGTGTTGTTTTTAGAAGGTTATATAAAGACATGCTTGAAATTTGTTAAAGGTCCTAGTAGATGCTACTCACATTTGTATATACTAATTTAGTGTACTATTCGAATTACTTTTTTTTTTTTTGTAAGAATACCAAAAGATTTGAAGAATTGTACCGAATTTTTGGAACAATACAATATGAAGATTTCTTTTTTCCAATTCAATACAAGACTTGCATATATAAATCTCCGAATTTTCAAAACAATACTGGAAATTTTGCGATTTTTGGATAGGACAGGACCGTGTACACTCCTATACATAACTATGATTCTAATATGTCAACACCCAAACACCAATATCCATTATTCAAAATACTAGGTCATAGAAACTCTTGAATTTTATCAGTCCCAAGATCATAACACAATTATTCAATTAATTGTATAATCATCAACCTTACTCATTAGAAAATGCAGAGCTCCACCAACAAGAACACTAGGACATCTATTTGTAACATAATAAGGTATCTTCCTCACAACTTTAAATGCTCTTGTTTTCATATCAGATTGCTTGAAATCATCACTAAAATTTTCATAAAGCAATTAAAGGTCTTTGATAGATGAAAATAGCCTTGTATTCATCTTTCTCACGATCAAAACCTAAGCCATATCCTCCATAAAATAACAAAGATCCTTGTCAAGTTCATGGATGTATTTTGATGTTAAAAAGATACCTGAAAGATGCTGCTCCTTTACCTTTTTTAATTCCACAAATAAAGTAAGTCATTGAAGGAACCAATATATAAATTGAATGTTGTTGACAATAGATTAGTTCATTAGGAATATCAATGCCATAGAGGTTTGTACAACGGTGAGGATAGTACCAATTATCTAGGAAATGAGTGAGTCTTTCCAGGTAGAAAATGAGATTCGAGTTGGTATTGTGAGAAAAATTTGTGTATATCTCGTTGAAATCGTTGCTATCGATTTTGTTACGCTGAGATTAGGATACACATCGACAATGAATGATGGTAAGTATATCAAATCAAATTAGAATTTGGGAGACAATATCAACTGGGAATGTGGGATATTATCAGACATTTTAGATGATAGCAAAGGACGATTGAGCAAATTGCAACATTGAACAATTCAAAATTTCTCAACTTCAATCCGTGAAACTAATGATCGATTGTAATATGAAGACATGAATTGAAGAAATTGCTTCATTAATCTAAACTAACAGTTACTATTGAGTATATATATACAATCTACTAACCAATAAATGAATGACACATAAGCTAGCTACCTCCTGCTTTCTAGCTAATAGAAGACTAACAAAAATAGTAGTAACTATAAACGAATACTGACAGAAGCTTGATTGAGCTGACATCCAGCTTTTCTACTACTGCAAATCTGCAATGCTAAATAAATTAGAATACCACCATTCTATACTAACACCTCTACTTAAATAGAGAAGACAACAAAAATGGATGAAAGTACATGAAAAAAATCACTATCACAATCTACTAACAAAAGTTTGGCAGCTATAACTTCTACTTCTACTACTACTTACTAACTATAACTACGTGAAAGATAAATAACTTAGAAAACTTTACTAACTATAAGGAATGCACTATGGAAGCTTCATGTATGGAGATAATCGATGGTAAAGTTATTGGAAAATGTTGTACATAGCATGTTGTATCATCTTTTTTCATTAGTAGCTATTGGAAGGTGGTGGATTCATAAGATAGTTTTCACATATTCACACAAACAAATAAGAGACGAAAATTTAGGGGGAAAAAAGATTACCTAAAGGAAGCTTTCACTTTCATTCATTGTGTAAAATGAAAGATTACAAGCCTATATATAGTACTTTAAAGATAGATCTAGACTAATAATTAATGAGGAATACAAAGAGTTCTAAACTCTTTAAATTCTATTCAAATTAATTTTGATCTTCCCTCTTTTATATCATCATAACTCTCTCTACAATATTCTAAAAGACACAAATATTAATGCATATTAAAGTAGACATAAATAGCTTTATTTTGGCCTTTTATTTACTCAATTTGGTTAAGAAATTACCTGCTGCAAAATTCTAGAAAATCAAGTTTATATTTCCAACACCCCTCTTGTAAACTTAATTTCTTCACAACTCCCAACATTATTGATTTTAGCTTTTGAAAAGCATCATACTTAGGCCGCTTAGTAAAAATATCAGCAACTTGGTCAAGAGATTTAATGAACACCATATCAACTTCCTCTTTTAAAATGCACTCTTGAATGAAATGAAATCTTTTGCATTAGAGAATGCATGCTAAGGGTATATGATTGCATGGTGGATGATTATGGACTAGGCCAATGTGATTGAGCATGTATGGATTTTATTTTGTGTTTGGTAAATAGGACCTACTTGTCTTTGTCTCATCTAATTCCCCTCAAATGTAAACTAAGGTTTTCTGATTTTAATATTATGTAATTAGATTACATAGAATTAGATTATGACCGAAGTGCAAGGAGCAAGAAGCCAGGAGGTGGTGCTAAAATACAAGAAGACTTATAATAGGATTTTGAATACTATTTTAGGTTGTAATTCATGCATCTTCCTAGTTGATACCTAGTCAATCCTTCTGTGGCTCGAGGGATTGATGTTAGAATGTCCATAATTATTCCATATAGTTAAAATAGTATATATATATATATGTGTGTGTGTGTGTGTGTGTGTGTGTGTGTGATGAATGGATGTATTTTATGCATGCAATAATATGATGAGACTTGTAAAGAAACGAAAATAGAGAGAAATCGATAAATTCATTGATAGTAGAAAACCTTATATATACAACTCTATGAATATAAAATAGGAAACAAATATAAAAAGAATAGGAAACAATACTAATTAGGAAATAAATCTCTACATATCCCTAATTATATAAATCAAACTAAATAAGAATATTATTCAAATATCTTCCAATATCTCATAACAAGACTTAATTAGCAAAATTCCTCGATAAATAACAATTAAGTCTAATGTCTTCCATTAATATGGGGAGAACCAGAGTTCTTCTAGATATAGGGTTATTGAGCACAATCAAGCCCGCTCTATAAGAATATGTTATGATTAATGGTTTAGACATAACTGATTCTATTGATTTGTTGAGCACACTTAAGGTCAATGTAGATTAGAGATGGTGTTGGGCAGTGTACATGAGGTGTACATGCATTAAGAGTTGATAGCTCAATAATTTGTGCAAATATCAATTAGTTGATAGCGCAAGTTGGTAGTTGCATGCGAAATGCAATTGGTATGGATCAGATACCTACCAATTTGACCTAAGAAGGCTTGTTGAGCACACTCAAGGTCATTCTTAGGTTGAAATTGGATACCAACCCACTAGAATAACTTCAACAAGTTCTCTTAAGTTCATAGTGAGGGCTATGGATTCACAATAAAATAGTGGGAGGCATAATGCAATTATTAAAGACCTAATAATGCATTCATGTACATTTTCTAACATGTTTTCTTTTACTTCTAAGTTGCTAGAATCACTATGTCATCAAATATGAATTTGCAATCTATATTGGGTGAAAACAAATTGACAAGGCCAAATTTCTTTGACTGGCTTAAAAACTTGAGAATAGTTCTCAAGGCTTAAAAACTTGAGAATAGTTCTCAAGGCTGAAAAAATAGGCTATGTCCTTGATGAGCTGCTTCCTAATCCCCCAGCTGCTGATGCTTTTAAAGAGGTTCAGAAGGCATATAAGAAGCATCTTGATGATAGTGAGATTCAAAAGGCATACAAGAAGCATCTTGATGATAGTGAGTTGGCGAGTTATATTATGCTTGCCTCTATGTCATCAAAGCTTTAAAAGTAGAATGAGGCTATGGATGCAAATACCATAGTCTGCCATCTGAGGGAGTTATTCGATGAGCAAGCTAGATCTGAAAGGTTCAAAATCTCCAATCAACTCTTCTGGCCTAAGATGGTTGAGAGGACATCTCTAGTATAGCATGCACTAAAGAAAAATGGGTATATTGAGAGACTGGGGTAGTTGGGTTTTGTTAGGACCATGATTTAAGTATCGACTTAATTCTCACTAGCTTGCCTGATAGTTATGCACACTTTGTGCTTAACTGTAGGATGAATAAGATTACATCTACTATACTCAAGCTTATCAATATGTTCAAGACATCTAAGCCTTTTATCAAGAAGGAAGGTAAGGCTATGATGCTGATGGATTCGTCTAGTTCAAAGAAAAAGAATAATAAGAAGAAGTCCACAAAAGCTAAGGGAGGCATGGCCAAGAAGAAGGCAAAAGAGACTGCCTCGAAAGGGACTTACTTACATTATGGCATTGTCGCCTTGGCCATATAAATGAGAGGCACATAACTAAACTACATAAAGATGGTAGTTTGGGGTCATTTGAGTATAAGTCATATGACACTTACGAATCTTGTTTATTGGGCAAGATGACAAAGTCACCTTTTAGTGGAAAGGGTGAATGTGCCACTAAGCTATTGGACCTAATACATTCAGATGTATATGGCTCAATGTCTATACACACTAGAGGTGGTTATCCCTACTTCATTACCTTCATTAATGACTATTCACAATTTGGGTATGTGTATCTTATTAGATACAAGTTTGATGCATTTGAAAAGTTCAAAGAATTCAGATAAGAAGTAGAGAAACAACTTGGAAAAAGTATTAAAACACTTAGATCTAATTGAAGTGGTGAATACCTGAGCCAAGAGTTTCAGGTTTATTTTGGGGATAATGGGATTTTGTCCCAATGGACTCCCCTTTTCATGCCACAACACAATGGTATGGCTAAAAGGAGAAACCGAACCTTGTTGGACATGGTGAGGTCTATAATGGGATATGAAGAACTCCCTAAGTCCTTTTGGGCATATGTACTAGAGACTATTGTTTACATTTTAAACAAAGTCCCTTCTAAGTTAGTTGATCTTACATTACACGAGATGTGGAATAAGAAGAAACATGTTCCTTCTTATTTAAAAGAATGGGGTTGTCTAGCTTATGTGAAGCGGACAATGTTAGATAAGCTTAAGGCTGAATCTGAACAATGTTTATTTGTAGGATATCCTAAAGAAACAATTGGATATCAATTCTATAATCATTTGGAACAAAATATTTGTTTCAAAGCATGCTTCCTTCTTAGAGAAGGAATTCCGTCTTAAAGGAGATAGTGGGAGCAAGATTGAACTTGAAGAAGTTCAAAATGCTCTAACAGGCACATATCAATTGTCTGAGTTCTAGCTTGTTATTCATAGTGATGAAATAATAGCTACACCTATTGATACACAACTCTTCATAAATCTAGTAGGATACATTATGCTCCTAAGAGATATGGATTTCTCATAAGCAATTAGAACGATATCTTGCTCATTGAAGATATTGAGCCTACTAGCTATGAAGAAGATTTGAAGAGTTTAGAATATGATAAATGGCTAAAGGCCATGTAATAAAAAATGGATTCCATGTATGAGAACCAGGTATGGACCTTGGTTGACCCTCCTAAGGGAATAAAGCCCATAGGGTGCAAATAGGTCTTCAAGAAGAAGACCGACATGGTGGATAATGTGGTTACCCATAAAGCTAGACTGACAGTTAAGGGTTATCTTCAAAGGCAAGAAATTGACTATAATGAGACTTTTAGTCCGGTAGCTATGCTTAAATCCATTAGGATACTCCTAACCATTGTTGCTCATTATGATTATGAGATATGGCAAATGGATGTGAAGACAGCTATCCTTAATTGAAATCTTATTGAGGATGTGTACATGACACAACTAGAAGGATTCACATTCAAAGATGGCCAAAAGGTGTGCAAGCTCTAAAGATCCATTTATGGATTGAAGCAAGCATCCTAGAGTTAGAATATCTAGTTTGATGAGACAATCAAAGAGTTTGGTTTCTCACAAAATCCGGATGAACCTTATGTATATAAGAAGATTAGTAGGAGTGCAATCGTTTTCCTTATATTATATGTGGATGACATATTAATCATAGGAAATGATGTCTCGATTCTTCAAACTGTTAAAATTTAGCTTTTCAAGAATTTCTCTATGAAAGACCTAGGAGATGCATCCTATATATTAGGGATAAAGATCTATAGAGATAGATTTAAGAGGTTGTTTGGTCTTTCTCAGTCTATATACATAGACAATATGCTAAAGAGATTTAGCATGGAACAGTCCAAGAAAGGGTTCATTCCCATGACATATGGGATTACTTTTTCAAAATCTATGTGTCCAAAAACATAAGACAAAAGGACTCTTATGAGTTTGATCCCATATGCTTCGGCTATAGGATCAATTATGTACGCTATGATATGTACTAGACTCGATGTGTCATATACTCTGAGTGTCATGAGCAGATACCAGTCGGACCCCAGTGAGGGTCTGTAAGTGGCCGTCAAGAATATTCTTAAGTTCTTGAGAAGGACTAAGGATGTTTTCTTGGTTTATGGGGATAGAGATCTTGATGTAAGCGGGTATACAGATGCCAGCTTATAGACTGATAGGGATGACTTCAAATCCCAATCAGGCTATCTGTTCACATCAAATGGCAACGCAGTCAGTTGGAAGAGTTCCAAACAGGAAACGACTGCTAATTCAATGACTGAAGTAGAGTACATTTCAACTTCCGAGGTAGCTGAGGAAGCGGTTTGGATAAAGAAGTTCATCACAGAGCTAGGAGTGATTCCCAGCATTGTTGATCCGATACAGCTATATTATGTTAACAATAAAGCCAATCCACAAGAAAAGGAACCACAGTCTCATCAAAAGTCCAAACATGTACTTAGATGCTACCATGTGATTAGGGAGATCATAGGTAGAGGTGATGTAAAAGTAGAAAGAGTGCCTATGATCAGAATATAATTGATCCACTAACTAAGCCACTTCCCCAAAAGAAGTACATTTCACATATGCTCGCTTATGGTATTATATATAAAGGCGATCGACTTTAGTACAAGTGGAAGATTATTAGAGAAATGCTCTAAAGGGAATCACCTTTAACACTATATGTACACTTTTCATTGATACGAATAAAGACATTTTCATTTATATTATGAATTGATTAAATCTTAAATTAATTAATGAAGTTCATGATATAAACATAGCATGAAGGAAATCATGATGGGATCATGATAATAAGATTCTTATCATGTATAATTATGTTTAGATCCAAATCATCCCTAGCCATAGGATCAATGAGATCGGACATCATTGATCTGGACAGGCTAGCATATGTTTTACTCCTTGATTGGATCAAGTAGTAGTTCTTATAAGCTGTAAGCATGAGATGTTTAGAGTTAACATGTAGATGCTTGCTAGAGTAGTCAAGTAAATCGGATACTCGCTATGAAATTATCATATAGGTATTCTAAACATATGTCATTGATAATTTCATCATAGCAATGGTGCAAATATCCTTGGACTTGAGGTGCTCAAGGTTATCTTGGGGTAATGATCCTGTACTTTCACTATATTCCTTATTGCTTTTAGGAGATGTCACTCATAGGGTGGTAATTGGGTATAACTTGAGGTATTCGAAGATAGTTGGATGGCCAATAGAGGATTCGCTACTCCTGTTAGAAAGACAGTATATCCACAGCCATTTGTTAGGATCATTACTCAGGAAAGTTTGGCCAAGTAGGATTGTCTTGAAGAAGCTATTCGGAGACATCTTTATGAGTAATGAGTCTCAGTGACAAGTACTAATATTACTTGGACTAGATGTGATGTAGCCAGTCTAGTGAGAGTTGACACTTAGACCATGCTTTGAACCGAGTGGGGTATGGTGAGGGTGAAATGATGAATTGCATAGATATTGTCTAGTAAAAGGTTTTTAGTTAAACCACCGACTTTTTGGTTAATTGGGGGTTATGATGTGTTGCTAGATGTCGTTCATGACTTGCTTAAGATCAAGTGTTGATATGAGTGGCCAACATAACTGGGGACCTAATGGGTCACATGCATTGAAGGTGCAAAAAGGAAGTAAAATGGACAATTGGATTGGATCCAAACAGAGAGAGAAAAGTCTAGTCCAGACAGTTTCCTAGTCGGGAATGGAACATTCCAGATTAGGATGAAGGTCCCGATCGAGACATACATGTCCTGATCAAAATTTGCTACTGGACCATAATTCCAATTGTTCCCGATTGGGACATAGAATGTCACTACCGGAAACTGCCAAATTTGGGCATTTCCAGACCCGGAAAGGTGTGTCTCGTTCGGGACCGATGTTAGAATAGGAAATCTAATATGATTAGGATTCTTTGAGCAAAGGTTTCAATTATAATTGCTAAGGAACTATAAATAGTCCCTTTTCTAACATTTAGAATAAGCTACATATAAATAACAAAAGGTATTTTCATTCTTCCCTCCCCTTGCATCTTCTCTTGCTAGCACAAGAGATTGTGCAAATCTCATAGCCAAAAGGTTTTCTTCTTCATATTCTTTGCATAGGCTATCATTAGAGGTGATCCTAGGAAGGATTATTATGGTTTGCAATAACCTGGTAAGGTAAAACGAAGGACTAATACCAGCTTTGACAAAAGGTAATCTTCTTCCAACATTCTATGGTTGGATAATTGGTTAAGACTACATAGGTTGTTCCATTAATTTGGGATTACAAAATTTTAAATTTCGTTGCGTTATATGTATGAGTAATCCCAACAATAACTTGAATTTGTTTATATGAATTTGGCAGAACATGAATTATGAACACATTATGTGGTAGGTTAAATTAATAAATGATATATATGTTGCTATGAAAATATGATACAATTATATGTATTAGTATGTTCATTCTTTTATGATAAATGCATTATTATTGTGATACTTGATATGAAATATATGTCATACAATTGTCTAACTGCATGGGAGAACATAAATACTTATATATACTATTAAGCTAGAGATAGCTTAGCATGAGTTTCTCTCACATAGGAAATAGAGCTTGTAAATATTATAACTTAAAGTTAATCAAGAAGAGTCCAAGCCCATATTAGAGGAGACACTGAAGACCCCGCTATTGAGTCGGTTACTTTGTACTTTAGTTTTGATTTTAATCATACATTTGGATTTATATAACATGTCTTGTGTATAATGTGTTTCATACATGAAAATACTTAAAATGTGAATGATAGTTATAAAAAAGAAAATAGAAATAATAAAAAAAACAAAAAAAATTAATTCAAATAGGATAACTTAATCAGTTATGTGGCATTTCACTTATATGATAGAATTATTCATATTATATAGGTGGGGCATTACACCCAATATGTAGGCAATTGTGAAAAAGAGGTTCAAAAGCTATTAGATGAGAGGATTATATATCCCATCTTAGATAGTAAATGGGTGAGTCTTGTGGATGTAGTCCCTAAAAATTCAGGCATTACAGTCGTTGAAAATGAAAAAGGGGACTCAGTGTTTACTAAGACCACTACAAGGTGGAGGATGTGTATTGACTATAGAAAGCTGATGCAACTACAAAAAATGACCATTTTTCCTTCCTTTTTATTGACCAAATTTAGAATGTTTATCTACAAATGCTTTTTATTGCTTCCTTAATGGTTTTTCAGGTTATTATCAAGTGCCTATTGCAATAGAGGATCAGGGGAAGACCCTTTTCACATGTCTATTTGGAACGTTCGCTTTTAGAAGAATGCCTTTCAACCTCTACAATGCCCCAGCCACATTTCAAAGTTGCATGTTTTCCATATTATTACATATACTTGAGGAATGTATAGAGGTATTTATGATAATTTTCTATATTTGGTGCTTCCTTTGATGCTTGTTTAAAGAATTTGATTTGTGTCCTAGAGAGATGTATTGAAAGCAACTCGACTCTTAGTTGGGAAGAGTCATTATATGGCTAAATAGGGGATTGTGTTAGGACATATTGTTTCTTGTAAAGGTATTGAAGTGGATAAGGCTAAAATTGATTTAATAGCTAAGCTGCCTCCACCCACCTTCGTGAAAGGCACAAGAAGTTTTCTTGGGCATGCAGGTTTTTATAGGTATTTCATTAAGGATTTTCAAAAATTGCTTGTCCTCTAACAAACTTGCTTGCTAAATATGTGGACTTTGTATTTGACAATGATTGCCTTGAAGCATTTAATATCTTAAAAGAAAAATTGACCATTGAACTAGTAATTATAGCACCTGATTGGTCACTTCCATTTGAGATTATGTGTGATGCTTTAGATTATGCTATATGGGCTGTACTTGGGCAAAAAGTTGAAAAAGCTTTGTATGTCATATATTATGCAAGTAAAACATCATATGATGCTTTATTAAATTATTCTACAACTGAATTGTGTTTTCTTTAGACAAATTTAGATCCTACTTGTTGGGGTCAAAGTAATTATGCACACTGACCATGCAGCTCTGAGGTATCTTGTGACTAAGCCAAATGCAAAACCTAGGCTTAAAAGGTGGGTTCTTTTGTTGCAAAAGTTTGACTTAGAGATTAAAGACAAAAAAGGGAATGAAAACTTACTTGCTAATCATTTCTCTAGGTTAATTTCTAACTTTGATACTCTGGCCTTTAAAAAGGCCATGGTGGAAACTTTTCTTGATGAGAATTTATTTGTTGTTTGCCATGAGCCATGGTATGCTAATATTGTTAACTATGGGGCTTACAGTGTGTTGAGGCCTGACATGAACTTCCAAGAGTGGAAGTGTTTCTTCTCATTATGCAGGAATTATTTTTTGGATGAATTGTATTTGTTTAAATATTGTTTAGACCAAATCATTTAGAGATGCATTCCAGAGGAGGAACAACAGAGTATACTCGCTTTTTTGCCATGAGTTGTAATATGAAGAACATTTTGGTGGTATGAAAACAGCCTAGAAGTGCATCAATTAGGTTTCGTCTCTCTTTAAAGATGCCCATAACTTTTGTGTAAAGTGTGACAAATGTCAAAGAAGTGGGACCATAGGGAAGACAAATGAAATACCTCATACCTATAACCTAGTTGTGGAATTATTTGACATTTGGGGTATTGATTTCATGGGATCCTTTCCTATTTCAAATGGTTTCGAATATATACTTATTGCAGTAGATTATATGTCAAATAGGTTGAGGCTATCTCAACATGTACTATTGATGCTAATGTTGTTATGAAGTTTGTGAAGGATATTATCATTAGTAGGTTTGGAAGATGAGAGCCATCATCAGTATTGGAGGAAGTCATTTTTGCAACAAGCTATTTAATAGGCTATTGAGGAAATATGGCATTACTGACAAGTAGCCACACCTTAGCATCCACATACTTTAGTATAAATAGAGGTGAGCCACAGAGAGATTATATCCATTTTGGAAAAGACGGCGCACCCCTTGTGAAAGGATTGGGCTATGAAACTAAATGATGCCTTATGGGCATACTAGACAACTTATAAGACCCTTATTGGCATAAGTCCACTCAGATTGGTATATTGTAAGGCATGCCATCTACCTATGGAATTGGAGCACAAAGCATATAAGCCACTAGAGCACTAAACATGGAATTGTGTGAAGCTAGAGAAGAAAGACGATTATAGCTCCATGAGATTGAAGAGTTGAGACAAGAAGCATACAAAAATTCCAAGCTCTATAAGGAAAAGACAAAGAGGATTCATGATTGTCTTTTGTTATGTAAGGTGTTACTTTCAGGACTGAAAGTGTTACTACTTAACTCTCGATTTAAACTTTTTCTAGGGAAATGGAGCGACTAAAATTTTCCTATATGGATCTGTATAACTCAAACACCCAACTATTGGAGAAACAATCAAAGTAAACGGACAACAGGTCAAGTGATACTATGAAGACTATCCATTGGTGAAAGCGGTGGAGAACACATCCACCCAACCCTCTTGAGATCAAGTTTACGGATGTCTAGCCTGGATAATAAAAGTGGTGCTGCTTGGGAGGCAACCTAAGTGTCTTTTAGCAATTTTGGTTTTTTGTTAATTAATTCAATTTTCTTTTAGTTTAGATTTTAGCATTGATTTTAGTAGAATTCTAACTCCAACTTTTTGCCTAGAGGAGTGAGTCAAGCTTGTAGAGGGAAGAGAGGTGATGGGATAACAGCACCGAATGCACGTCCAGTAGCACCAAGGCGCTATCGCCCGAAGCGTAGCACCCACATTGTGTTCATAATGCAGCATCAGCTGGTTTTTCTTCATTTTTTTAATTAAATTTATTTTATTTTTATTAAGTTTACCTTGTTTACATTTTTTAAGAGGGGCATATTAGTCTTGTATACCCCATCTTCCTTTTTCCTTAACTAAAACTCCCACTCTTCATCTCCCAAACCCATTTCTTCCCCAAATCACACACAAACCCTAACATCAAATCTTCCACCCCACCACTACAAATTGGCTTGAAATTTTACTAACCCATACCTAGGCCGGCTCCCTTGTGATTTTTGGCCTCAACATCGTGGGAAGATTGAAGAGCATCGGCCACAAAAGAGGACCTGAGACCTCCACATGAGAATCACCTCCAAAAGTTCTACCACCATCACGAAACCCACCTCCCACCATGCAGGATGGGACTTCCAATCCCTCTAAGGCACATGACAAAGCCAAAGGTAAATTGGTTTTGACGAAAGAGGCCCCTATGGATAACCTGTAACACCTTATACCTATGAATATCACTTATACTTATATCATAGTATCATATATTGTATAAAATAAGACATAATCCTGTTTATAATAAGGGATACATTTTTTTTTGAATCATATAACATTATCACTTTGCAACATTTGACAGCTCAGCTAAGCATCACATCCTGATTATAAACCTAATATATCACATAAGTTAACAATTCAAACACTATGTTCAATTATTTCAGTTACAAAGGTTAAAGCCAAATACACATTTACACACTATTACATATTTACTAATTTATACATATGCAGATAGACAACCCCAATTACAAATGTCATGTTCCTATACATATGTGCAATGCAAGGAGAGAGATTGGTGAGGCTCGACCGGTGACCTGTGATCCATGTCCTCTATATGGTATGCATCTCCAAATTGAGCTAATTACTCTTCTTTGCCTGAAAGATGATGCAATTTGATGAGTTGCAACTCAATGAGAATAATTATCAAAAGCTTTCTAAAGTACTAAGTCAGTCACAATTAAAAGTAGTACTTGTCATTCATACACATTTTGCATGTCATTCTATTTATCAATATCATATGAATATAAATAATATTAAATCATGTAAACATTTCATTTGCTTATACTTATGCTTATGTCATTTTCTTTTTGTTGT
>CATIWF010084088.1:0-48778 GCA_949630135.1 Balakata baccata
AACCAAAAATTCAAAGATGTCACGCATGATTATTGTCACGGATCCCATATTGGATGGCTCTGGGGATGGTCCTTGGCTTATAAGCGGGTGCGCTGCACACCCCTGCAAGCGCGCTTTTGGGGGAGAGGGTAATGGCCCCGTGACAAGTGGTATCAGAGCCTTCCCCGGACCCACCGGACACGTATATGCTGCACACCCAATCGGGAGAGAGTAATGGTCGCGTAGGCCACCCGTGACGAGGGCGTCACGGATTGGCTGGGGGAGCTGTCACGGATCCCACATCGGATGGCTCTGGGGATGGTCCTGGGCTTATAAGCGGGTGCGCTGCACACCCCTGCAAGCTAGCTTTTGGGGGAGAGGGTAATGGCCCCGTGACATTATTTATAGGGTAAATATATTTTTGAGTTGTTTTTTTTCTAGAAAAAAAAAATTCCCTTTATTTTATTGAGAGCCTGTCAATTGAGTTTTTGCTATGTTAAGTACTCCTCTAATTTTGAATTAGCTATAAAATGATAGTTTTTGATGGACTAAATTTAATATGTATTTTTTAAATTTTTATTATATTATCTCCTCAAATTAAAGTACTTTCTCAATATTAATTGGATATAAAGTTAAAAAATAAATTAATTGTATTCACATCAACCAATGGAAATAAACAATTAAATGTATATCTCTATTATTGAATTAATCTAAGAATTTCTGGTAAATAATGACACGCTTTGCTATAAACATATTTAATGTAGCTTCCATGCACATAATATTACATTTTTATTTCATTATATATATATAATTAAGCTATGAGTATGAAGCCACAGGATAAATATGGTATCAACTTCATTGATTATACGTAGTTTTTATTATTATTATTATTATTATTGGGTAATATCCTACAAGAACATTTAAGGCTAAAGAATTACTGATTTTTAAAATTTTTAATTTCTTTGCAATTAGCATCTGTTCCAGAACTTTCAAAATTTTCATTTTAAATGTGTTAATAAAGAAATTAAATTATTTTGGATGTTGAATTATTTTGAGTGATAATTGAGTGGTTATCCGATATAATAATTTACTTTTATAAAAGATGATATGTCTAATCTAATACGGTGCAAATGAATTGGTATAAAATTCTTTCAATTTAATCAGACGTCTCGAGCTAGAACTCTAAATATATAACTATTTTAAAGTTGTTAGATAGTATTTTGCTATCCTTTGTAATCCTATTATTATTCACTCTTTTTTATTTTTTTTTATCATACAATTAAAAAATGACACCGTTTATAATACACCTAGCGTACTGATAATAAACAGTTTAGATCATACGATACACATCTAATGGATAAATTTATAAATCAATGAAATGTTCAAATTAAGTGTATGCATATCTAATAGTTGATATACTGATATACTGATGCGCCAATATACTTTAGAAGGACCCTTGAAAAATTAGAGTGAGGATTTGTGAACCAAATTAATATAAATTATTGAATTCATCAAATAATATTTACTTTAAATGTGTTTGGAATTGTTATTGAGTATTATAAAAGTATATTTTAAATTTTTTTATTTAATTGATAGATTTTTTTAATTTTTTATAAACTACTTTTTCTAAATATAATTTAGAAAAAATATATATATTTAGTTATTTCTATCAAAAACAGTTTTCAAAATTTAAAAAAATAAAAAATTTAAATTTAAAAATATATATATTTTTTCAAAACTAAATCGCAAACAGCTATTTATAAACATCATATTTATCATTTTAAATAAAATAAAATCTTAGTAATTTGGGAATGGCTGTTTCTCTTCCGCGTGAATTGCATTGCAATAATAAATTGGAAAATATATCAACATAGTGACAGTACTCTACTTAAATATTGCAGCTTTTTGAATTTTTTTTTTTAAAAATCTTAATGGCAAAAATGCAAATAAAAAAAGTTAAGAACAACAAACAAAGTTTTCAATATATATAATTATCATGACGATAAATACAAAGGCTTTATTTAGATTGTGAGATTTTAAAATATATGAAATTTTCAAAATTTATGGATTGTAAAATATATGAATTCTAAAAATTTCATCATTTGGTTTGGCTATAAAATTTTTGGATTGATACTTTATACTTATGTTTGATTTAATGATCACAATCTATAGATTCAACAATTAATTTCCAAAACTAATTTTTTATTAAATATTGACAATTTATTATTAATTAAGCATATATAATCAATTTCATTGTATACTTAAAAATTTTAAAAATAAATTTGGTTATTTTAAGAGTTGAAAAATTAAAAAAAATAAAGTTATTATATGTTATAATGTTTAATTACATTATTAAAAAATATTTTTTATTAATAAGTTAATATATATTAATAATATATTATGCAAATAATAATAAAAGCAATTAGTTGAAATTAAAAGAAAATTAATTTTTATTTTTTTAGGATTAAAGATAGTTTTGGAATACTATTAATTTATTAAGGACAATCTTAAAATAAAAAAATCTGGTAATAATCTCTCATTAATCAAAATTCATGGATTTTGAACTTTTCCAGCTATGAGGTAATTAAATCTTTAAAAAATAAAGAATATTGTTAGATGAGAAATTTTTCAAAATATATGAATTTTGACATTTTTTAAATAGTCAAACGATGTATTTAGCATTTAAAATCTCTGATTTGAAATCTCTAAATCCAACTACGCTAAGTTTTCGGTCAATTTTAACACATTCGACTTGTCTGTGCTTAGAAAACCGCCACTCTGGTGTGAATTGTGAAACTTCAATGTGTCATTTATCCTAATTACTCCCATTTTTTTTAACAAAAAAAATTGAAAACCATTTACTTTGGCAGATTTTTAAGCAAGTAGCCAACTTCAGAATTATTTTGTAAAGAACAAAGTACTGAAAACTCTTTTTTTTAGATACAATGGAGGGGGGTTACCCAACAAAACACCTAATTACATAGGATCTTCCTTGCCCAAACAATGCTTACTTTGTCCTCAGATTTTAGTTTCAATGGGCAGAAACAAAATAAATTTTTTTTCAAAAACTGACAGCGATCTGGTACTGTTTGGTATCTGAAATAATTATTAGAAAGACTATAAACTTGAATGTACTGTAACGCCCTGTTTTATTTTCAAACATGATCCTAATTATTTTCAATAAATTCAAGTCTCCCAGCCAAGTAAAACAACAACAATGACATAAATCAAAGTACCTTTAATCCTCCAATTTTATTGATAGTTATCTCTCATAGGACATTTGTCATAAATTTATTCTTACTTGTTAAAATTAAAAGTAATCTGAATAATCTTTTATAATGGCTTTAATCAGAATACATGAACTTCAGCTCAACAAGATATTAACAAAGAATTGTCATCTCGTTCCAAGAAAAACAAAAATTCTCACAACAATTGGAAATACATCGACAAGGGTGACTGAGATTCAAGGGCACTACTTACACTGAGAGGAGAGGAGTCAGAAATGAAGCCCCTTGCATGAGGCAGCTTATAATTCATCCAAATATATTTACAAAAGAATGTACAGATGCGGACGCTAATTGTTAGCATCTGTCTGTCAAACACCTCCGCATAGACACTGCAACTTCGCCAACATGGTTTGGGTGGAAGATGATGGCACATACTCCAACACAAACTACAACTGTAGCAATCAAAAAGACCGCAGGACGATACTTCAAGACTCTGTCGGAAAAAATGAGACTACACGACTTGTTTGGCCTTCCCTCAATGGGGTTCGCATTCATCATTATTTCTCTCCTCAAAAGTGGAACCTCGTCACTTCTAATTCTAACTTCCAACTTGCCATTTGAGTTTTTCTCCAAATCCTGCAAGATAAAGAAATAACATAGAAATCCTCTTGGGAATGATACAGTAATACAATAATATCCAGACTACTAAAATAATATGGAATGAGAACAAAAATGTTCAGATATACAACAAATAACGACCAAAAAATCAACACACGACATATAACAAGCTACGCTTCAGAATTTTGAATTCCAAACCCATTGAAAACAGAGCAACATGTAAATACGAACAAATAACACCCACCTCGCTGGTGCATGAAGCAACCGAGGGCATGTCAGTATCAGAACATCTTCCAGAATTCCTTTCCTGTGCAGAACATTCCGACTCAAAGGCTAAACCATCACTTTCCTTAATTTGACGAAGAATAGTACTGGCAGAATCCATACATTTCTTTAACGTTCTCATATCAGCATCAATATTGCCATTAGCCATCTTGCTTATCTCCATTTTAGCCAATACGATATTTAGATTTAGTAAAATTTTTTCTAAAATGGCGGTTGATTTAAGTTGTATCAGAAAATTCAACAAAAAATTGAGTCTCTGAATCTGTGAAGAGCTCATAATTTGCTGAAAGCTTTCTGATGAAGGCTTTTTTATTAACCATGCTACATCTGCAACAAATTCTGAAAATGCCATTTGTCTTCTCGCAGAAACCTCACATTCTGAACCTTTTGACTCACGTGATGTGTCAAACTTCTGCTGAATTATTTCCATTTCAGAACAAATTTCTCTGTCCCCAATGAGTATAGGAATGAAGTTTGATAAGCCACTTTCATTTTCAATCTGCACAGACATTCGTAGGTGCAAAACAATATCAAATAGGTCAACAATTAACTGAATAGCTAGGAATGTGGTGTTTTGCAAAATTGGAAGAATCAATTGCAGGTTAATGTCATTGGCTCATATTTTCCGAAACAGCCAAGAAGTATTACAAACAACTATAATTTAACGCATTAAAACAATAAAAAATAATGTATACAGAGAAGCATTTTCCCAACAACAACACAAGAAAAGACAACTTTTATTTTTGAAAGCACTGCATGACACAAAAGTGTTCAGAGAGAATTGCAGGTCAAAAGCTCTGCATAACACCAGAGTTATTACCATCTATGCTCATTGTGCAAAATGGTTTATGTCCAATGAAGTATAAAAAGTAAATCATGAGACGTACCTCAACAAATGCAGGACCAAACAGATTGGGTTCAACATGTGGGATAAATATCTTGCACAATTGATGGACGAGGCCAGAACATCCTTCAGCATGACCATGTGGTAATCCTACACAATAATCATACGCAAGATATTTCCCAGCAAATGATACCAGAAGCCTGACATGAAAAGGAACTCATCAGACTGCATATGGATACAGTTCAAGATTTCAACAATAACAAAAATGAAGTATGTGACAAGTTGTACAGGAACGCGATGAAAGAATATGAAGTTTTCAAGGAATCAATTTTATAACAAGTATCGGCAGTAAATAAAAAAAAATTAAAAAAAGAAATTTTCTAAAACTTAAAGCAAGATTAAGCAATTTGAATGAAATAAAAGAAGCAACAAGAAAGAACTTCCAATATTCACTTTTTGTTTTGAACTGCATTGGACTCAAATGCATTTGTTTTAGATATTAATGATACAACTCACATCAACAACTCCATATATCATTCCTACTTTATACTAGTGAGGACGTCCAACCTTACCCCACCAGGCAACTTATTCATATTCACAATCAACTACCAGGGAGACAATATAACCCAGCAGAAGAAAATGCAGATGCTAAAGACCCGATTTGCTAAAATGGATTATGAGCTAGCTACTAATTCGGAGTTAATAATACTAGTGCTATGTTTCTGTTAACACTGAAAAAAGGATGCAGTTGCAAAGAATTGACATCTCATTTAAATAACTATGCAAAAATATAAACTACATTTCATTTTCAATAAGCTCCAACAGAGAACAGTCCCGTGGAGAAATACTTATCTTCCAATAAACTAACCTTTAGAAGCTACTTCAAAAAAAACTTTGATTTCTTTTCGGAGCATCATTTGCATGTACAGTTGAAGAAAGCAATACAAGGACCAGTGTGCAATCTCTAATAGATGCATTACTTTTAGTAAACACAACACACAAGTAAAAGTTTCTTCATATAACAAAAATAGAGATCCAAGTAATTGCTAATTGAAAAGGGTTTATGAGTAGATTAATTATAATGCATGCAGCCCTAAGATAATGTACCATTTTTTTCTGATAAATTACTGATAAGTGAAAACATGTGCGTTGTTCAAAGACATTTGGCAACATATTAAAACAACAAAGAATTAGTATAATCAATAATGTATACAACAGCCAACAAAGAGCCATCTAATAAATCACATTTTCCCTTGACCTAAAATTCAACTAAAGACTACACATGCATTCTAGAAAAAATTGAGTGAAGAAACACAAGAACTAAACATTAGCACAAATGAGGCAGTAGGCAAAGCATAAACCAAACAGTCAAATTAAACAGAGATAGAAAATAAAAGTTGCATAAGTTAAGTTTTGAATAAATTAATTCCACACCTAAATTTAGGTTGCAACAGATTACTTCCACAAGCAACAAACTCTATGGGCTTCCCAGCTTCAAAGCATGTTGGATGAACATAGTGAAGCCTTGGGGCCTGCACTTCCATGTTCAGTTTGATCACTGTATTTCCATCTAATTGGATTCAAGATTAAAAGATTAGAAAAATAATTTAAACAAATAAATGAAAATAACAAAGAACTGAGTTATTTAGGAGGGCTTCAGTATAATCATCTTGGTAACGTGACCTAGGATAGATTGGAATTGGATTTCCTTACTAAAGTCACAATTCATAATACCACGCATATAATTGCAGTGACCTGAATAAACCAATAGTTTCTTTGCTTAAGAAAAAAAAAAGTTAGACCTTGATCAGAAAATACAGAACAGATGTAGTGAATGTAAAAACAAGCCCATATAAAGATTCATATACGTCTGTGTGAAAGTAAATAAAAGGGGAAATGGACACATCTACATAAACAAGTAAATGACCACAAAAGGTTCAATTATTGTAATTTCTAAAATAGATGCTATACATGTCAAATAACAGAAGAAATAAAGATGGTCATGGAAAACACAATTCCAAATTGGAAATCTCCTGGTAGTAGTTACATAAATCATTTTACGTGAGGAAGTTTGCAGTAATCTGATAAAAAGCAGAATTCCTAAGACAGTAACTTATCAAGACAGAGCACCAAAAGAAAGCTACTAATCTAAAAAAGGGATGTGAAGCAATGAGACATGAAAGATACAGCCGAATGTAAGCAATATTATCTCACCTCTTAAGACATGGAAGACCATGTTATTAAGATAAACAAGCATGGGGCTCCTCTTGGACAACAACTTTCCAGGTACAATCACAAAATCATGGATATATGATGTAGGATCTTCAAATAACTGCTTGATGTAATAAAAAAATTGGAGTTATAGTATGTAGATTCTGCCAAAAACTAATAGAAATTTGTGAAGAGAGATAAATAGTTGTCACAAACTGGTATCAAAATAATACCATATTCATTGATGATGTAAAATGGTACAGTCAAGCATCAACAGCAATAACTTTCTTGAAGAATGCAGGATGTATATTGGATATCATAAACAATGCAATTTTCTGAATACAGCTGCATGGTTTTAAATAAACATTAAGAATTCACTTATAGGACAGTGCAACATTGAATTTATATTTATACATTAAATTGGATTGGTCAAAATGGAAATCATGATATATATAATACTAACATCAACTTCTAATATATTCACATGAAAGAAATTGAAAACAAAATACCGAGCACAAGTTGTCAGCTTCAGAAAGTATTGAGAAATCAAAGCAACAAAGTACTTGAAAAGAAAATTTTCAAATGAGATAGCTGAACGAAATTCTAAAATGGAAAGCATCTGTCAGCATGACACATCTAACAAAGTATTCTAGCTCAAAGATTATGAATTTCTGCACATTCAACCGTTTCCACATTTGCATTTACACAGAAAACCAATTAGGAAATTTCTCAAGTTCAGTCAATGTTGATTCATTGAGGAAGGAAAACTACAAAGAAAGGTTAAGTGACAAATGAAGTAACTTCATTAAGCAAGATCCAGGCTGTCAGGTTCAGAAGCATAATGATACAGTAATAATTTATTTGATGGCACTGAAATTGTTTAACCTCAGAATTCTTAGATGTCATCTATCAGTATTATTACCTTTGCCCACATAAACGTTGGCATTGCAAGAAAAGCTGTCAATATTGTACAACCAGGTCGTATATATCCCTCCAATTCAACTGGCATGCTGGCCAACCATTTGAATATCTGTAAAAACAAATGAACATAAGTCAACCCATCCGTAACATACTTAACCATTCGAAAATGTATTCCCTTCATATACTAAACTGTAACAGTAATTCTTTAAAATACTTGGTGTCGAAGCCTTCTAGGAAATTCTGCCGGATTCCAATCATAGAGCTTGAAAGAGATCCGACCTGTTGGGCACTGCAAGAAAATTTCATATATTAAGCTAAGATGTATGACTCAGTTTAAAAAATAACATGCAAAACAAATTTCAATGCAGGATGTAGAGCATATAATGAATCAAATCAATGGGGACCCACCATGGATGAGTAAAAGCTCTTATTATCACAATTGGAAGGGGAAAGCGATAATTTAGAATAATCTTTTCCACCATCCTTCTGGGCTCCGACGGACACTCCACTATCGCTGTTGAGATTTTGGGAATTGAGAGCCGAATGAAGGGTGGAAATATTCCCATCTTCAGACTCAACCAATGTTTCTTTTTCAACTATCTGACAATCTATAATTCACAGAAACTCGTGTTAGATCAATAGCCAATAAGTATATGCACGGAAGCAAAGTTAATTAGTTCAAAACTTTTGCAGCTTCACCATCACACGCAGTATCTTCACTATGCAAATCCACTTGCGGTTCTTTATCAACAGTACCCTTGGAATCGTGTGGCTTTCTCCGCCGTCTAGTATTGTGACGCTCTAATTTCCTTCTACAACTCCGTTTCCCTTTGTCAAAATCAGACAACAGGTGAAACCTACACATATGCAAAATAAGACAATTAATCAACTAGAGCACAAGTTCAGAAGAAAAAACTTGGCAACAGGGCTTACTTGCCACACTGTTGACAGTATCTCTTACTCTCCCCATCAAGAACAACAGAACTTGCATTCGCGCAACGTAAACAAACCCTATGCCTCTTATGATACCCTTTAAGCTCGCTAATATCAACCTCGCAACCCGGTACTTGACAACGAGCAGTACCCGGACTCGACCGGGTAGTACGGACCCTCTTCTTACCCGGCATACCTTCCTCCTTTAACTTCTCATCAAGCTCAGGACAAGCGCAGGGAACATGGCCCGCCAAAAAATTGGCGCAGGTCAACCTCGGGTCGCGCTTTCTGATTCGATCTTGAACTAGATTTGTGTCGATAGGATTGACCGGCGGCGGGACAGTTGTCGGAGCGTCGACGGAATCGAACGACACGGGAAAGTGATCGTCGACGGTGAAGTTGAGAAGATCGCTCCAGTCCCAGAGAGATGAAGACGACGGCTCTTCGACCACCGGAGGGTGAATTTCCATCTCGTCAAGCTTAGACCGTCGAGGAACAGCTGAAGGTGGAGGAGATTGTTCCATTATGGCTGTCAAAACCCCTATATTTTTAGGGGGAGAAAACAGTTAGTGGCGTAGAAGGGACGTTACAGAAAGAAGGGGGAGAACGGTCCGGTGGGTAACGTTCGATTGGGTTTTTCGTTAGGGGTCAGCCTGTTAGGTGGCGACGCCAGTCGAATTATTTGATTATTAGTAAAATTGACGAAAATGAAGACATTGTGGCGACATAGTTTTGGCCGATTGTCAGATTTGAAAATAACAAGTTCACGCGCTTCATTTTAACACGCTCCACCACGCTCCACCAACTATGGAAGAAATGAAAAATAAGTATATGAGAGGTTTTAAAATTTGTGAACATGTTTAATCATGGATTGATCACATTCTTAATCCTCTAATTTAGTATTAACACAAAAAAAAAATTCTTTAGTTTCAATTTGTAATAAAATAAATAAATTTTGATTTAATTTTTGAATTCAAATATCCAATCATATTTATATATAAAAATATCCTTTTAGCCTTTTACTTTTCAAAATAAAAGTGAAACATATTCTATTTATGTATATTTTTGAATTATATTTTTTGAGTTTAATATAGGGAGAAAGAAAATTCTATTTAATCCTATGTGCTATTATTACACATTAAGATTATGTTTGGAAAGGAGGAAAATATGGAGATAAAATAAGAAAATATTATCATTTTATCCTGTTTGGAAATAAAGAAAAATAAAGAGGGAATAGAAAATAATTTTTATTTTTCACCCTTGAGTATTTGAATAGATGGAAAATATTAAAGAAGAAAAATATTAAAGTATTTTCATTTTTTTTCTTGTTTGGAAAAGGAAGAAAAATAATGAGAAAATGTAAAATAATTTTTATTTTTCATTCTCTATTTTATCTCTAAAACGAAGAGAAAAATATGAGAGATTTGATAAAAAAAAATATCACTATTAATAATAAAATTATTATTATAGTAAAATACATAATATATTATAAAATGATGAAAAAAATATAAATACGTAATTTTATAATTTTTTTCTCTCATAATAAATTATCCAAATAAAAAAATATATTTTAATTATTTTAATTTATCTAGTTATTTTATTTATATTACTTAAATCTAAAACATAATAAAAAAATAAAAATAAAATTAATTTTCCATTCATTTTTTTTCTACAAATTTTTTTTTCAAACAATATAAAAAATGAGGAGAAAAATAAATTTATTTTCTTTATTTATTTTCCCTTCTCTCCGTGAAAAGTTGCCAAACGGGTGTAAAAGACTCGTCTATCACATAGCATTAATTTAGATGACCCACTACACTATGTAGTAACGAAATAAAATGAAGTGCATTGTGTAGTGGGAGGATGATGTGATTAAAGACCATAGGCATAGAATCTCAAAATTTTGGGATGTTTGACATTAAATTTAGAAAAAAAAATTTTGAAAAAAAATTTTATATTTTTAATTTTTTTAGTTTTAAAAATTATTTTTAAGTAGAAGCAAATAAATAGATTTTTTTTAAAAATATAAAATTAAAACAAATAATTTATAACAAAATTTAAAAAATCAATCAATTAAATAAAAAAATTCAAAACATACTTTTAGAACATTTAATGACAATTTCAAACACTCCATTAAAACATCTCCAATAGGTTTTTTTTTAAGAATATTTTTAATAGAATAAAAAATAATTTAAAGTATTTTTAAACATAGAGACTACAAATTTTTTTATAAAGTCCAATATATTCTTTATATTTTTATTTTTTATTTTATCTATTGTAAATTAATATTTATTAAAAGAAAAAATAAACTATTTTTATTATAATAAAAAACATTAACACATAAAAAAAAGATAAAATATATATAAAAAGCTAGTAAATTTTAAATAATATATAGAAAAAAAAGTGAAATTTAATTATCTAAATATAAAGAGCCTAAATAGAAAGCTTAACTCAATTTTTTATAAATTTTAAAAATAACTAAAAAAAAATTTTTATAAATTCCCTTTTTAAAATAAAAAAATAAAATTCAAATAAAAAATATATTGAATATGCTCTTACTATCACATAAGAAAAATTAACAATGTGCGGTCCCACCTTGGAGGAGCGTTATGCGGCGCTGAGAAGGAGCGGTTGGTATGGTGGTAGTTGCGTGTTTTGGTGGTGAAAGGGACATGTAAGGTGAAGTATTGATCACATCTTCTCCTTCTCTCCCATAATTGTGGTGCTTAAATTATCTCTTCTTTTATTAAAATTTTAATTCATTCCATCTATATAAATAAATTTGCAAGAAATTGTTTTTTTATTTTGTCTCATTAATCAGGTTTTTCTTTTAAATTACACTTAGTATTTCGTTATTTTTTTCACTTTACACCGCTAAAATTTAAATTTTAGAATAAATTATTGTAGTTTAATATTAGTATTTTTTAAAATTTTAAAAATATATATTTTGTTTTTTATAGTTCGATTAATACACTAGTATCTCTAATATTTAAATATTATATTATTTATTTTTTAAAATTTTAATATATTACAAGTTTGATTTACTAAATTAATACCTATTAATCAAAATAGAATATTTTTTTCTACTATTATATTATATTATTTTTCAAATTTTAAAAGTACTAATATATTATGTTAAACTATATAAGGCAAATCGCATATTTTTCAAACTTTATGGATCATAATATATTATGTCAAATTACAGAAAATAAATAGCAATTTTTTTAAAATTTTATCATAATTTTCCCCTTGATCGGCACGTATATTTCACGTACTGATATATTTTTTCGATATAGTTATCATATAATAATTAAATGTATCATATTTTTTAATTTTTAAAATGTAAAATGGACAAAAATAAAATAAAATAAAATATTAAAAGCAAAATAGATTAAAAACCTATTAATGAAGGAAATCGCCAAAAAAAAAATATATAAAAAATTGGATATTAGAATACCCGAAAAAAATTGCTTACGTCCACAAATTTATTCATTCAACAAATTAACCATTAATTACTATACACCTAACACAATTCTTAAACTATGATAGCTAGTTAAAAATTCCAACATTTCAATTAAATTACTATCAATTAAAAAATTATTCAATTAATTATATTCTAAATTGTTTCATATATAATAACAAATATAAATTTATTTAATTATTCTAAAGAATCTATTGAATTTACTATCTTTAATTATATAATCAAATAAGCATTTTTTTAAATAGATATTAAATTTGTTCACTGATTGGAAAATTCATTAAATCAAACATAAACTATCGTCATCATTCTAATTCTCGTTAATATTTTATCTTCGAGCACAAATGGAAACGTCTTAATATTTTTAATATATTTCAAAATCCTTGTATATATAATTCGTTTGTCACATGTAACTGAATATGAAACTCAGCCTCCTTTTCTCCCAAATTTTTTCTTTTTTTTTTTTTTCTCGAAATATCATCTTCTGTAAGTAATAGGGAATGATTTTTTGTTATTATCGGTCTAAAATCACCATTCTATATATTTTTTGTTTATTTATTTATAAAATAAGTAGTTATTCTACATAGATATAGGTTTTAATTTTATTTTTTTATTTTTTATGATTTCGTCATCTTGGTGCAGTATTTAGTTTTATTGTCTTGTTACAATGTTTTGTTTCCATTGTCTTGTTACAGTATTTTTTTATATAGGTAATTCAAATAGACAAAGTATAACAGAGATAACAAATCATATTATGATCATTAATATGTTACAAAACCGAAATAATAAGTATTTTAGTTACTATAATATTATCAAATTTGTAGGTTTTGAACAGATTCATTATGCTATTAGCCTGGATACTGTAAATTTTTTTACTATTTCATAATCTATGATTTTTAACAAATTTGTATATATTTCTATCAATGTATTGTTATAATTTAAATCAATAAAATTATTTTCCTTATAAAAAACGTGTAAATGAATATATTTCATTTTTTTTATTAATATAAATATGTCATTTTATATTTTTCAACTATTTTTATTAAATACTTTTAATTCAATTAACTAAATTATCAGTTACAACTAGATTATCAATTTGTAGCTAAATTATTAATTAGTAACTAAATTATCAGCTAATTTTATCAAGCAGAGTCAGACTTCATTTAGAGAAATTCTTAGGTAGACCGGATTTATTAAATTAAATTAATTATATAATGATATGTATTTAATTATTTTATTTTTATTTTCACAACAATCAATAAAAATAAAATAATTAAATACATATTATTGTATTATTAGTTTGATCTATAAATAATATAATAAATACAATATACCTAAAATTTCTATATCTAATTAAATAATTAGTTGCATCTCAGACACATCTATGGTATTGAAGTTTGAAAACCACTAAAGTAATATTTGATTTTAAATAAAATTTTAAAAAATAAATAATAAAAAGAAAAAGTTAAAAAAATTGAAAAAGAAAGGTGGACTATCAATTCATCTTTTTGTTGTTTATATAGAACTAATGAGTAGCTCTCGCACTGCGTGGGGTGAAAAAAAATTTATTAAAATAAATAACATAAAAGCGCAGCATAATTAGTATATATAATTTAATTTCATTAAAAATATAATTTTAAAAAATAAATGCATATATAAAAAAAATTTACATGCTAAAATAAAGCCATAAATTATCAACAAAAAAAAAAAACCCACCATAAAACAGGAACACCGGAAATTGGAAAATACAAAATATTTTATTGGTACAAATTTTGTGCAACACTCAGACATATACAGCAATCATGCACTGTTCGCTTAAAATTTGCTTATCTCCATACACAGATCGCATATACAACAATACTTTATTGGCACAAATTGCGCAACTGACATTTTCTGCTAAATGTACTGAGCCATTTTTCATACATAAAGTTGATTAAAAAGTTAAAAATAATAATAATAATAATAACAACATTAATTACCATACTAATGTAAAAGCAACATGCATGAAAATTATAGCTCTATGCTTTATAATTAGAAGCTGTTTCGTTATTGATTTGGAGCATTGTACTTAATTAACTACAATTCATCAAGTAATAAACATAGATAGCAAAAGCTCTAAAAGAGTTTAAAGGCGAATGGATCTTTGTTAACCTCAAAATTGACAACTGCATATCCCAAAAAGCTAGACAATTCAAAATTTATATTTTTTCTATTATGTTGAACAGCAAAAAGGCTTTAGCATGAATATTGCCAAAAAAAAAAAATTAATTTAAATTATTTAAACTACAAAAATTGAACAGGGTGAACATAATGGACAATGAGTATGCATGAACACATTATCCAGGAAGCAAAACAATTGACAACTATGTGAATAGAGTTACAACATCAATATGGCATCATCTTGCCATAAAAAACCTTTGTCACATACTAATAAATCCATGTATTCCAAGAAAAAATAAAGTAAGACAAATCATTTTGTTGATATCTGATGGTATATTGCAGGTTTGAAATGGAGTTTTTTTAAGCTTAATATTGCAGTCCATCAGCTTTAATTTACTGCCAAACACTAAATCGAGCAATATCTTCAAGAAGTAACACTTTGCATCTTGAAAGGTGTTGCCTCATACCCACTATGCCCCAACAATGAACAAGTTACCCTTGCCACAATTCCTACATAATACAAAATCAAATTATAAAATATATTATATGCAAACAATATTAAACTATGATGAGCAGGTATACACACTTTTTTTTTTCAATAAACAAAAAACTATTATCCACACCCAAGGGATTTAATAGTTCTCTTCCTCATTCTAGCACCCAAAAAATATAACAAAGAACTATTTTGTTAAATTACAAAGTAAAAACAATAGTGATATCAGTTACTAAAATTGCACACCTCCATCATCGGTGTCCTGGTGAAGGGGTGAAACTAATGGGTTTCCATTTTCAACCACTCAGAAGACCATTCTGCTAGTGCTTCGCTTGATTGGCAATGGCAGCGTTGCCCACTGAAAATCCCCTTTGTAGACCTTCCAACTTCAGCTTCCTCACTCGCAATCCCAACCATTTCCCACTCCATAACTCCTTCCCCCACATCCCTTCAACTCCACTCACTGTATGACAGGAAGACCTTGTAAGAGAATAAACAAATTTAGCCCTCTTGCCCAATTTGTAAGTCAAGAAGCATTTTACGCACATATAATCGATCAAAATTAGTTGTCAATCTAACTACAATGCATGCACCCTGAAATAAATTATTTATATATCTACATCTATCGTTAGACCTGAAAAAAGAAAAAAAAAAAAAAAAAAGAAGGTTAAAGCCAAAAATCAAAATATACAGCATCAGAGAGTGTTGACATACGACCCAACCAAAATTTAGAAAAACTTCTATTTGGCTGCACAGAGAAGTGAGAGGATGGAAGAAAATAAATATTGAAATCATCAGTCAATTGGGAAGTCATTAAAACCAAAACCTCCAGCTAACCAATTTTTAAACTATCTAGCTTCAAGTTTCATCTCGAACGCCAACATAACACTACGTGTATTCATTCAACACTATACTTCACAATCCCAAGATTTCCCAGCAATTAAACACGCCCAACATGCACAATCTGCAAATTCAAAAACTCACATCCAAAGACCAATCAGTAATGAACCCTAATATATCAATATTACATATAAAATTCAAGCTAAAAAAATATGAAAATGATTACGAAATAATAAAACAAATTAAAAAGCATAAAGCTGATGGTTTCTTCAAAATCTCATAATTATACACTGTCAACTATGATACAGAGTACCCTTGAGAGATTAGTGAGCTCAAAGTAAGAAAAAACACATCTTGTAATCAAAATGCAGTTGCAATTTCCAAAAAAAAAAAAATCATAGTAATAATAATAAAAGTGTTATCAGTGGTGTTTTTATATATTAAATATTGTATTATAATGAACAAGTGTATATTTCACATTCATAATAAATAAAATATTCAAAAAGTTGATTATATTATGAACGTAATAGTTCTTTTATACTATAAAATATATGACCCATTGATTATCCACAGAAAATTTATTATCAAGTTGTTGATAATAATGAGATAAATATCTCCGATAAAAATTAATCTTAAAAATATTCATAACTAGAAAATAACAATGAATTGGGTATTTATTGAGCCTCTGGATTATCACATGGTTTATTTTGATAAAAAATTTCATTCTCCATTATATAATGATAACTAAATAAATCAGTGGGTTCTTAAATAATTAAGAGTACCGAATAGTGACACTTGATAATAACTGCACAGATAGTGCTCGATGTTAACAATTATTATATTTGCCATAATATATGTGTCTTTTATGACCCGAAATCCTTTGACTTGAGGTGTCAAAACTATTCTTTCATAAGTAGCTGTGGAGGTACTCTTGCCTTGTACTGGGCTATCCATACTTGGTAATACGGCTCGTAGTCACCACCATTTGTCAAATAGTGAGATATGAGATAACCAATAGTAGGACTCGTTACCCTGCAACACCGGGGTAAGATCCTAATATAATTGATATTTTAGTTTTGATAAAATAAATTCATGTCCTAGAGAAATATGACTTATCCGATATAAGATCGATATTATTAGTTAGATTCATAATGATAAATCTTATTTTAATCAAAACGCAAATTATCACTTATTAGTATATTGACCAATAAGGTTTGACACGCTGTGACCCTAATCAATATCGGGTTCATAATGAGAAGACTTAATATTATAATTTAGATATCAAATTAATATTTAATATTTTATCGGCAGTTAAAAGGAGAATTCCAGAATGATACTTAATGTATCTGGGTATATCAGTAATTCATAAATAGTGTCAATATAATATTAAATAGTTACTATTATATTTTCATTCTGATAAAATATTTAACCTTATAAGTCACACCCAAATTAATTTGTTTGGCTAGTCAATATTTATGATGTGAGGATTAATTTAATTGAGAATTAAATTAAAAATGATCACTTATATTATTTGAGTTAAACTTAATATTGATTAATTTTAATTATTTTTTCTATATAATTTTAATTAAAGTGTTAATTAAAATTATCATAATTTAATTAAGTTATTAATTAAATTGACCACTATGGTATATTAAAATAATTACTATGGTTAATGTAGCATTACTTCTTCCATCTTCCTTCTATATTTATGTGCCACCTTGCATTAAGTTGTTAATGTACAACTAATGTATTTTTACCTCTTGCTAAGCTATGATTGGATAATATAAAATATATCTATCCTATGCATTAATCCTTTAATGCCTTGCCACCTTGCCTTGCTATTAATACTATTTGTCTCTTGCCATGTGATGTTTGATGCCCTCAAAGCAAATAAAGAGATAAGAAGATAGAGTGGAGAAAATAGGTAAGTAACGTGAAAGACAAGAAGGGAGAAAGAAAAAGAGAGAAAAAGAAAGAAGGAAGAAGAAAGAAAATAAGAAAAATTTCTTCTTATTCTTGAAAAAAATTAGAGAGAAATTAGATTTCTTCTAGTTTTTAAAAGTAAAAGGAGAATTTTGGCAATCATATATCTTTGACTAGCAAATGAGTCTCATCAAAGACAATTCAAGTTTTTGATCTTTTTGCTGAATATATACTTTGGTAAACTCGGTTCTAAAAGGTTTGTCCTAATCTTTTATTTTTCCATTTTGTTCTAAAAATCATGAGGTGATCTTGACAAATGGATATTATCTATAAAAGTTACAAAATATGATTTTTTAAAAGTTATGAATAAATACTCAAGGTTAACATACAAAATATGTTTGTATGTTGTGCAAAATATATTTGCATGTTTCAGTCAAAGGAAAATTTTTTAAAATATTTACTTTTAACCGAGACTTAGAGCTCTCGTCAATCCAAAAATTGCTTCCGCTTCTATTAAAAAGGATCTCCAATAATTCTAGAATAGAAAATTTATAAAAGAGAGAAAAAGGGATGACCCCAATTTCAGAAATCTTACCAACTCCACCAAATTGGTTCACAGCCTCCTTCGTAGACTCAAATAGCACAAATGTATCAACCTTAGCTCTCAAAATCCCTTCATTTTAGACCCTGATTTGCTCATCTTTGTCTCCACTTTAGGGTTCCAATAACTAATTTTTGGAATTAGGTTGAAGATAGCTAAAGGGAGCTTATTGTTCAACAATAATAAAATCCTAATTGGGTAGATCTTCATCGGCCGTTGTTTCTCTGACAAATTACCTCTCAAATCCATCCAATTACAAACAAAGACTAAGAATCGTGTAGAAGAGGAGGGCAGTAAAGAGGGTAGCAGAAGGAGACAGATAAGGGATTGAAAAGATAGAGTTTGTATGAAGATCAATTTGGGTAGGTAAACGGTGGCTCTACATCTTCGGTAGTGATAACATAGATATCACCCAATCATTATGCACTTAAAGGTAAAAACAAATCTTTAAAAACCTAGATCATGATTCATAGCATTTCCACCCTAAAATTAGAAATGAATTAGAGCAAAATTGAGGAGTTGGGTCCCAAAAACATTGCCAAAAAATCAATGGGCGAGAGTTAGAAAGTGGAATACAAAGATGAGTATCTGAAACTTAAATAAAGCAAGAAAAAGAAAAGAAGGAAGAATGGAAGAGAAAGAGAGAAGCTGATAATGGCAGAGTTAACAGTGAAAAAGGGTAGGTGATAAAGTAAAAGAAAGGAAAGAATTAGAGATTTGAAAGATGAAGATGAAGATTGGAACGATCTGATAGGAGAAGAAGAAGAAGAAGAAGAAAAAGATTGGAATGGATGTAGATTGAGCCATCGAGGTCAAGGGAAGATGCATATTGTTAATTAATGAAATGTCATCATTTTTTCTCAAGGACTTTTTGCTCAAAGCATTGTCCATACTACAGTGCCAGTGGATTGCCTTTTAATGTATAGATTGTAATGCCCTTAATTTTCATAATACATGATTTAATTATTTTTGTGAGTAAAATTTTGTAAAATCAGAGAGCTGATATAAAAATTACGAAAATGTCACTGGATATATAAAGGATGTTAACCTTCTCTCTCTATATTCTTCTCTTTTTTTCTATTCCACCCATTACTATCTCTATTTCCAATCATCATCCAAACAAGCTCTGATCAATGCAAAATTCAGACTATAAGTAGTTTTTGACTTCTCCAACACACTGGTGACTCTGTTTCTCCAAAATTCGACTGAAATTGCATAAAAAGGCAGCACAAAGTTTGGGCATCCAGCTGCCCCTATTGATTCTCCACCTTTTTGGTCTCTTTTTACCATTTTGACACCAAAAATGAGTTCATGAGGTCCAAAACCTTGGAGTATATCTTTGGAGCTCCAGATATCGTAGTTTGAGGCTTGATCAGAGTTCAGGTTTTCTCGCTGGAGCCGCTAGAAATTTTGTAGATCTAGACATTTCCGGTTACTTCCAAAACACAAGACTTGTAGTTTTGGACTCCCCACATCCTAAGGAAGCTGTTGGTACCCTCCAATCGTCATTCCATAACCGTCGAAAATTTTTCGATCACTAGAGTCTAGCAACCACTAACTGGACTTTTTGGATAGAAACTCCAACTCGTTAAATCGAGTCATCTAGTACCAACCACACCTTCGTACCATTTTTAGACAGTGATATATTATTTTATTAGTGAAATTTAATTATATCATTTAATTAATGTGATAAATTTATTTTATTGAGTAATTTGGTGGATTGTATGATTATGAAAATTATTAGAGAATATATTTAAACATTATAATAGAATTATGATGTGGTAATTAATAAAGTTGAATTATGGATAAATTATAGATTATTGAGTTGATTACGTACGTTGATCGAGTATATAATAAATTAGAGACTCATATTGTAATTAACTACGTTGAGATGATGATGAGATTATGACCCGTAAGCAGAGGGATTGTCTAGTTTTTAAATGAGATATTGCCGAATTTTCGGTAGAAATTATATAAAAAGTTTGAATAAAGGTTTCTATAGGGAAATCTTAGAAGAGTTTAGACTTAAGATTTATTTTTGATATTATATTAATATTTCTTCTATTTTTATAGATTCTTCAGTTCCACCAACTACTCCAGAGTCGTAAAAGCATCTAATTAAGAAAATCTACAAATCTGTGAGTTAATATCATATGATTTTATAACATGCTACCCCTCTCCCCTACATTTTTTCTAGCATGCTAATTAATGTTAAATAATATATTACTATTATTATTAATATACATATAACAATATATGCTTAAATGTGATTTGTTGGAGATGTGATTAGGTGATATTGTGATGTGATTGTTGGGATGAGAACTATAGCGGAACGTGCCACCTGATGGGTTACATCAGAACCGTGTGTACATCGGTGATGATTTTATGATTATAGATGAATTGATAAGATACCCTGGTCGAGTTCGTCTCTCAGGGAATGAAATATATTATGATATGTATATGAATGTTGAGGGAGATAACACTAGTTAAGGTTGTCTCTTAGGGCACCGACACTATTTGGATAAGTGAACGACTATAGAGAAGGATCTTGATCGAGTTTACTTTTAGGGCGTCAGTCTTTTGGAATTAAGAGAGTCATTGGCTAGTAGACTTGAGATTTAGGGTTCTGCTTGAGTTACTCACCCAATTGTTTGATGATTGATTTTACACGAAGCATGACTCATTGCATATATATATGGTATTAGTATAATATTGTGTGATTGTGCGTTATAAAGTTATATGATATTGATTTACTCAATGGAGGATGATTTCTTTTATTTATTTTTCTCAGGTAGTATATATCATCTTCAGATTGTTTTGGACTGCTCCGCATATTGTTCACTCCGCGAGGATTTGATGTAATATTTTTAAATTATTTCTCTTATTGTATTAAATATTCTAGATTCCCATAATACTTTATACAAGAATGTTATATTATATGATGAATTATGATATTGATGAAATGATGAGATAATGGGTTGATATTATATTAATACATGTTTGGAACACGAGGTATGTTTATGTTTAGGCTTGTTATGAGTTTTAGTGACCTTAAAGCTACCCATTCCCTAGTACCGGTCACGATCCTTGACTTGGATCGTGACATAAATAGATTCTTCATTTAAATATACCAACTTCGTTAGATTAAATATGGATCTTCAGATAATAATCGTTGCTCCAATTTGATGTATGAGTGCATATCTCTTATTCGCCCGAACTGGTACGTGCAAAATAACTCTACATATAGGGAGTGCAATCGAGATACAGACTATTTGGCTAATTCTTTTTTGTAATATGATCAAGACCTAGCCATTATTACTAGTCTTCCTTCTGGTCTTTCCACTATTCTTTGGTAGGATGTTGTTGGTGTTACCTGCCCAAAGATATATTATGTATATTGTGAAATTTGGGTAACCCCTTTCTTTTGTATCAAAAAAAAAAAAAAAGTGAACTTTGGTAGTCATTGTCTTGCTATCATGTATTATTCTCAAAGGTGGATTTACATTATAGGTAGTGAGGTGGATTCCAATCTTTTGTTAAAAAAAATTTTTGGCGTTCATTTTTTTTAAAAAAATTATATTATATTTATGTTAAAAATTAAATAGACTCTAATAATTTAATATAGAGGACCTTATAAAATGTAAAAAAAAATTTAGAGTGTGTTTAGCAATATAAAAATAGATTATGGTCTAAATTATAATATAGTTTGATTATAAATTTAAGTTGCTTGACAAAAAATGTGTTTAATAAAGTAAATAATTTGTATGAAAAATCTATATTATAATCTTTCAAAAAAACCAATAGAATAAATATTAACCTTAAAAGCTAGTAGATTAATATTTTTAATTTTCTATTATACTCTTATTTTTTTTCATCAAATAATAGGTTATATTCCTTAATTACTAAAACTCTAGCATTTTTTAGCATTTTTTTTTTACTTTTCATATATATTATTTCTCACACATAAATTATTATATTATATTGAATTAAGATTTAATATGCATATATATTATATAATTTTTTTAATTATATTTTTAAGATTTTTTATTAATATAATTAATAAATCTTTTTAACTAGTTTAATAAAAAAATTTTAATTCAATTAGCTAGATTAATAGCTATTAGATTTTGATCGGCTACAAAATTATTAGTTATAACTAAATTATTAGCTACTAAATTATCCAAATAGATCTTTAATTTAAAAAATATTTTTGAATAAAATAATTTTTAGCTCTTCCTCCCCTCATCGCCTTATAGCCCTCAATTCATTTCTTGACTTTTCTTTGCATGATTGCGTAACAATCATCCATCCATTTTTTTTCTCTTTTCTAGTCTTTCCTTTCTACACTAATTGCAGCCTACAATTATTCTCAAAATTTTATATTTTCTTATCTCTGCATTCATGGACGGAGCCATGTAGGGGCCAGGGGGAGTATTGGGCCCTCCTAAAATTTTAAATTTTTTTTGGGATTTATTAGTAAATTTGACTTTTTTACAAAAATTTTAAATTATCATTACATTTTGAATAGTCTTCTATATTTTTCTACTTTTTTCCTTATTTTTTATTCCCTTAGTATTCTTTTTTCATCAAATCTCAAGGAAAAAAATCAATAATTAAGAGTTTTAAAATAAATTCTTTATATTTACACTTTGTAAATTTTTTATAGATTTATTTTAATTTATTTAACTATCAATTGGTATGTCAATAGTTAGGGAATAATAGAATGAATATTATTTATTTCAATTTCTTTCTTATTTTTATAATTATTTGATTATTTATTATGCAAAGAGTCTTAGTTATTAATAATTTAATTATAGTTAATTTGTAATTACTGCTTTTGTTCAAAATTTCTATATGTTTTATGTTTTTCTTAGGTAATGAATAATATTATAATTAATATTACCTCTTGTAGAGTTATTATTTTTATAAGTCAACGCACTTACAATTGTTCAAGAATTATCAAAGCCAGATAATATTAATTTTATTAATATTGTTACTAATTTATAATTTTTATTTTAGAGTATATGTATGTTATTTTATTTTTAGACTTTTCTAATTGGACTCCCCTAACCAAAATTCTTAGCTCCTTTACTGTTCACATTGTAGCCAGCCGTTCTTTTTCTCTCTACGTTGTAGCTATTTGCTCATTTTATCTATTATTTTGCCTTTCTTTTTTTGTAACTATATTCACAGTCATTCATTCTTCTTGTTTTTACTCAATAGTTGTCCGTTTTCTCTAATATATATGGACCTCATTATACAAAAATTCTACATCCGCTACTGGTTATTCTATTGAATATTTTCAAAATTAAAGGTATTAAAAAAGCTGGATGCTTGAATGTACTAAAATATTGATGATGATGATGATGATGGTGATTATTATTATTATTATTATTATTATTATTATTATTATTATTATTATTATTGTTGTAGTTGTTATTTCACTTGGTTGAAAAAACTTGAATTATGGAAGAAGAATATGATCAAATTTGAAAAAAAAAATTATAATCAATTTAGGGCCACCAAATGATATGAACCAAAGACATTTCAATACATTTAAATCTTCAACATTTTTAATAGTTATTTCAGGCATTAAATGAATTTATTGTCAGTTTTTAAAAGATTTATGTACACATGTTAAAATTAAAAACTTCAAGGGTTTTTTAGTAATTCGGTCAAATTTTAAAGGGAATTTTTTTTAAATGCCAAAAAAACTCCTAAAATATTATAATAGTACCTTCATTTAAATTTTTTTTGAAACCTATTAAAATTGCCTAAAAATATTATAAAAATACTGAAATTCAAAAAGTCATCCAAAGTTATAAAAAAAAAACATATTTAGTATATTTTCGGGATGTTTTAGATATGTATACCTTGGTTCTGTTTTTTTAGGAATACATTGGGTATATCTTGATTCGGTATATTTTAAGAATAATTTTAGGGACGACAATTCAACCCGAACCTGTGGGTTTCTGCCTTGTATCAACTCAAATGAGGTGGTTTTTTACTTTTGACTACGGATGTGTGAGTTACAAAAAATCCAAAATGACATTTAGGAGGCATGAAGCGGGGACGATATTTATGTACCCCACCCTGATATATATTTATACACTAAAATTATATATATATATATATATAAATTATTACTCATATATAATATACAAATTGTTATTAAATGATGTTATAAATGGTAATTATATTTTTTTGAATAAGTTATATATTTCAGATATATTAATTTATTAAATTAATGCATATAATGATTGCATGAATCATCTTACACTAATAGTGAAATAGTTGATGGCTACAATTTCAATGATACATATGATTGCAACCGTGTAAAAATACTACTATTTTATTCTTTATAAATTATTTTGGTTTTAAAAATGACATAAACAATTAATTTAAATTTTTAGGTATAATTGTTATAATAATTTTATTTTTTTATAGTAAATATTCACTTTACGAATAACTTATGGATTGATTAATATTGTTATTTTAATTAGTTAAATATGAATTATGGAACATTAAAAAATTAAAAATGTTGAATCTTTTATAATTTTTGCTCTTATTTTGAATTTATTTTGATGTAAATGAAATTTATAATTTAAATAGATATATTAAATTAAGTTAAAAAATATAGCGGAGATATCTTACCTCGTTTAGAGCCGGGATGATGATTAATATTAGTTCCTTGTAGGTGTATGAGATGGGTATTGGAATATAAATTTGTAAACAGGGAGGAAAAGGGTGAAATTCGACCCAATCAACCCTGCTGCCACTCCTAAATACTTTGGATATATATTGCGTATTACATGAGAATTTTTTGAAAATACATTGATTATACAATAATTGAATCGCCTAGATTTTCAAGTGTGAGCATCGGTCGGTTTGGTTCTGAATTGAGCCAAAATCACCAAAACCGAAAATAATCGAATTATTTGTATATGTACACCACACCGATTTTTTTGTGAACAAAATCGAACTATTGATTCAATTTGGATTGGTTTATTAGATTCCTATACTATTCCCTTTTACTGTTGCACATCTATCAAACATACAAATATCCTTTCTTCCTTTCAAACCCAAAATTTTCCACAACAAATTAATTTTCAAATAACCATATATATGTAACAATAATAGAAAAAAAATTAAAAGAGAAGAAAGAAATGTTGATTGTAAAGATTAAAAAGTGAAGAGCTAAACAAAAATTTGGCAATGTCGTGGTATGTAGGAAAAAGAGATAAGATCTTAATTTTTGAGTCTTGCAACTGCTGGTAAACGAGTGTAGGAAAAAAAAAGATAAGGAGAAGATGGTGAAAGAAATTAAAAATGTTACGGGCCATTTGATATGTGGGATAACTTTGTTAAGCTATAGAATTAATCACTAATCCTATATTTGGTTCAAAAAAATATGTTTGACTTAGTAATTCCATAGTCTTACTAAACCCATAGAAGCATAATTAGTTACAATCTATCTCTCTTATGTCTTTAGTAATTATTATCTAATAGGATTACTAATCCTTACATTATAAAATTATAAATCCAAAACTACACCATAAATAGTTGGTTATTATAAAGATTTCTTGTAAGACCCACCATTTAGGGCTTAGGAATAATACGGATTCTGGCTTATTTTATATTTTGGTGTCATAATCGAATCTTGTTCGGGAAAGGCCAGATTGCAATCGGAAAAAGTTTCCCGCTCGGTACACCAGTTTCCCCATCGGGACTCGCCTCTAGACCATATGTTATAAATACGTGATTTTATATCTTTTTCTGCTGCTCTTCGAACCCTAGCTGCATTCTTTGAGCATAAAAACTTCTGAACTCTCTTCCATCCATTTCCATTGATTCTCCTTCACCTAAACACAAGTAAAACACATATAAGATTGGATTTTTGTGAATTAATCAAGGATTTTGTGGATTTTTAACCAAAAGCATGATTTGAATGCTTGAGCAGATTAGAGGCTAAGTTCCTCCTATTGTTCCTTCATTTTTCTACAATGATCAGTAAGTATTTATCCTCCCTAAGCCTTTAATCACATTATTTTAGAGTTTGCTTTGTGGTTTGGGGTTTTTTCCTTGAATTAGTGTTTAGTTTTGATAACCTTATATGATCAGATCATATATAGCCCTCTTTGATGGGTTTGTGACCATTAAAACGTATTTTTTCTGATAGAGAATGTGTTATAAGGTGGAAATGGCCACTAAGACGGTGAGAAACATTAATAGTGAGGGTTTTCAGCTCTATTGTTAAAGGTTTGTACATATAATCATGTTTATTCGCTTTATGGCTGCATGTTTGATAGTGCATAGATAAATTTGATGAAATGTCACTATCTGATGCCATGAGCTTTGATATGAATGAATTAGAATGATGGTATGGATAAATGACATTGATTATTTATAATTTTCATGATAGATTGACATATTATGAAATCAATAGATTATAACATTTTTAAATGATAATATGGACTGCTGGAATGACTTATAGTGTTCTGAAAATTTGTATTGTGCTCTAAAATCAAGAGAATTGGGTATGCATGTGAAAAGCTAAATTTTTTAGTGCTGATGTTGGACCCTTTCTGGTCGGAACTTATGCGACCCTAGGCCTACACAGCCCAATGGCACCAATGCCGCAATGGCACATTGCTGCATACGGAAGCACATAAATGCTTGTATGAAAGAGGAAAGTGCTAGTTTTGATGATATTGAATACATATGCCTAATCTATTATGAGTTAATATGGGAAAAATATGGATATGTGATAATTCCATTGAGATGTATTAATAATGACATTATGTACTATGTGCTATAACATGACATGAGATAAACAGATATGTATATGATGATACATGGGTTATGATGATATGAATGATAATATGTTACAATGTTTATGTTGCCATGCGATATCATGGAAATGCTATCTTAATCATGGAATATGACTTATGCAATTATAAAGAAAAAAGACTTAAATGCTCGTACTCGTAATAGGACTGATTATAGAATATATGACATGCCATTAAGGGTAATTACAATATCACATGATTTTTCATGCATTTATTTCCGGGTAAGATGGCTACAGCTCCGAGAGCACCCTTGACCTATTATACTAACAATTATATATTTTTTTCAGTCAAGTTGGCTTCAACTTCGAGAGTGCACTTGACTCGGATACAGATTTAGACAATCATAATTAGGTGGGTAAGGTGGCTACAGCTCCGAGAGCGGTCCTATTCACGATCCGTATCCAGTAGTCTAGTATAGAGTAATTGGACAAATTAATTAGATAAACGGAAAACGGAAAACAGAAAATTGTATTACAATGATTGTGAATACAGAAATGACTTCCGCTTACTAGGTACGCTACTGTAATGATTGATTAGCATGATGACATTGCTATGATTGATTATATGATATGAATTGCATGTTATATATGATAGAATTTATATGATTATATATACTACTAAATTTGGATAGCTTAGCATATAAGTTTTCATGCACGCATATCTGAAGTCGTAGGTAGAGTTGACAAGAAGAAGCTGAACCAGTCAAATCCAAAGTCAGTTCACATTTATGTAATTCTTTTCATATCATACATTTTTTGATAAAATTGGATTTCGTTTTAAATTTGCATTTCGGATTATGGATTGTTAGTTTTCTTTATTTTGAACGTGTTTAACCCTTGGCCACAAATTTATTGATTATGAGTTTTTTTAATAAGTTTAAGCGCATGATAATTATTTATATAGTTATATATTATTATAGATAATCAGATGAATGATGTCATAATATGTTAATATGGTAAAAACTAAAAATGGAATAATAGCTAAATGTTCATTATCATGTATGTAGCAACACTTTCTTGTATAGTGGGTTAGTATGCTATATGAGAGGGTGTTACATTCATTTTTTTTTGTAGTTTCTCCTTTTTTTTTTATAGGAATATTCCTTAATTTTTTATAGTAAATACAATAATATAGTTAAATATATCAATTTAACAAACGTAATATAATAGCTTAGCGTCAAAAGAAGAAAATAGACTTTGAACATTGCCATTTATAATTTTCCAACCACTATAATTTTTTAAACGATTTCTAGTCATAAGTAGAATATCCCTTTACAGATATTAAATTGTTTTTTATTTTTTTATCTCTAAATTAACACTACTCATTAACTCAAATCCAAAGTTAGTATAACAATAATTGATAATATATATTGAAAATGATAACAAATAAAATAAAAACTTAACAGTTTTTAAATACAGGACAAAAGATATTAAAGTAATTTACTTATTTTACTAATTTATTTCATTACTTAAACCATCGTACCAAATATGAGATTACAAACTTGGATTAGCTAATACTATGATTAAAATATTTATACCAAATAAGAGATAACTTAACTAATTATGAAGCTTAATTAAATATAATATTAACACTAATCATATGGCTTGAACAATCTGTAAACCAAACGGATTGCTAGTATTTTAACTTTTTTCTTTTTTATTGAAGAAGAGTAAAAAGTTTACTTTATCATCCGGTTTACGAGGTATTTGAAATTACTATTAAGTGTTTTAAAAGTAAATTTTGAATTTTTTTTATTTGATTGACTAATTTTTTTTTTATTTTTTGTAAATTATTTTTTCCAAATCTGTTTTTAGAAAAAAATATTTATTTACATACTTCTATCAAAAATGGTTTTCAAAATTTAAAAAAATTCAAAAATTTGTCCGAAAAATACTTTTTCGAAACTTAATCCCAATCATGCACTTGCTTTTTTCTTTTGTCATATAAGAGTATTTCAATAGATTTTCTATTTTATTCATTACCTATATTTAAAAGTTTTATGTTATTAAATATACTTTTTATCTTATTTTTTATTATTTTATTATCTAAAATTTATATTCTCTCTTTTAAAATTTAAGAGTTACAATAAGCTCTTTAACAATATTTTATTATTTTTATTTTCTTCGTTTTGTTATTTTATTTTTCTCTTACTTTCTCTTTTCATTTTTTTTCTAAATAGTTTTGTTAATGAAAAATTAAAATAGGAAGTGATATAAGAATTATAGTTGAAATATACATAATTTTTAAAATAAACTAAAATATAATAAAATTATTTTTATAATATAATAGAAAGTATTATTAAAAATATTCTAACTAAATAACTAGGGTTTTAACTTTTAATTTTAAAAACAAATTTTTTAAAACATTGTACCAAATGTCAATGAGATAGGACATGATCACACGAGGGAGAGTGTGTATTTTTGTCTTTTAAATTTTAAAAATTGTACTTTTTTTCTTTCTCAAAACTCAAATAGTCAAATTTATATTTAAAAAATATAAATATTATATATAAAATTAATAAAATATATATTGATATACAAATAGGTTAGTTTGATTTTTTGATTTTTCACAGAACTGAACCGATTAAATTGAATAAAATGTTAATAACAGAACCAATCAAATTGAAAAACCAAAATAATATAACAAATTCGATTTTCGGTTCCAATTTAGTTTTATTCACTCCTAATTTTCACAAAAAAGAAGAAATAAGAAAAGAATAAGCAAGCATTAAAAGCATTATTGCTTCTAATATAAACAGCAAATGGACCTTAATTTTATATAAATGATAATAAAATTGATGGATAAACAAAATTTGACTTAAAATACATGAAGAGGATATAATATTTGAATTGTTTAGGCAAATCAGATTATATGCTACTGCAATCCTAATAATTGGCAGAAAACCTGGGATTGCAAACATTTTTAATACTCTACGCCATAATAGATTCGAGGATTAGCATTTCTTCTAGAGTTGGTAAAGTTGGAATTGTACCTCTTTCTGTCACAATTAATGTACCGCGAGCATTAGCAAATCCAAGCGCGTCTCTTAGTCGGTCTAGAAACTCGCCAATTTTCCGTCACAGTCAATATCTAATCAGCTGGTTTCTCTTCTTCAGCCGCCACCGCTGCCTCTGTCTCTGCTATCTCCTTCTTATCGTTCTCTTTCTCAGCTACTGGCTCAGTCGCAAGTGGTTTCGCCTCTGGCATTGGAGTCTCCTTAGCTGCTTTTGTGCCCTCAGTCTCGCTCTCCACTTCTTCAACAATGAGAGCAGTTGTTCGAGAAATAACAAAGAAGAAAAAAATAGAACTGAAAAAATAAATATAAATGAAAAACAAATTTAATAATAAAAAAAAAATCAAGTATTAATATTTCGCGTAAAATTCTCATTTTTAAAAGATGTCTTGATATGGCACCTTTTGGTCATCCAACTAATTAAGCCCGGCAAAAAAAAAAAAAAAAAACAAACAAAAACAATTTTCCTTAAAAAAGAAAATAATAATTTGTATTTTTTTAATAGCAATTTGCTCCTAAAATTGTCAACACAAAATCAGGAACGCAGCATCGCCTCTAACATTTACCTTACTCATTATCTTCTCTCCCTCCAAAAATTTCGAAACCTACAAAACCCTCTAGGGTTAGGGTTTATCGGTCTTTGCAGCGATGGCTAGGCACAGGAGCCACAGCAGAAGCTATAGTCCCCGTCGCCGCAGTAGAACCCCACCACGCGGCCGTAAGCACTACGACGACGAACCCCGCGATCGCTACCATAATAGCCGCTCTTACGGTGACCGCCGTTCCCCTGCTCCCTCTGGCTTGCTCGTTCGCAATCTCCCTCTTGACGCCAGGTACTTTTGCTCTATCCCTTTCTATGTAGAATTCTTTTATGTGAACGCGAGTGCACGTGTTCATTTTACCTGTGCTTTAATGTGTTTGTTCTACTGTTTTGATTTACAATTGAACAAGTGCTTTGTTTTGATTTGTTAGTAAAAATCTTATTAATCAAAATAACTTGTAATTTGCCGGTATATGTATGCTTTCTTCCCGTGTATCATTTTTCTCGTTCATAAAAAGGTGGAAATGCTGCGTAATTGACTATTATACTAATCTTATCGACATTAGTGAACTTTTTCTGGTTAGGACGTCATGATTATTACGAAATGATTCTCACTTTGAATTTTGTTTGCTTCATGTTCATTGGTTTTCGAAAGTTTTATTTACATACATTTTCTCTTGAATATAATACTTTGCGATGTTGTTGCGCAGGCCTGAAGACCTTAGAGTTCCATTTGAAAAGTATGGACCTGTGAAGGATGTATATCTACAAAAGAATTACCACACTGGGTATAGTTGTTTGTTGTTGCCTTGCATTCTTGCGTTGGATGTTGATATTGTGCAACCAATTATTAATTCATTATAATGATATTTTTTCATTTTGAGTTGCTCAGTTTGTTGGCTACTCTAGTGTGAAAAATGAAGAAAAGTAACTTGGTGATGTGTATGAAATTTGACGGATGCACAAAATTTTTTAACCTTATTCATGCACCTTTATTTGGATATAGAAACTATGATAGCATCTGGAAAATGCAACCACCTGTTATAGTTATTATGAAAGAATATTTCCAAGATTGATAAATACTGAATTATCTGGGAGGTTATTCTTGCTTTGGTGCACTCTTTCAAATTGTTCATTCTAGGAATTTTTTTCCCAACCATTGGTCTAATTTGCCTGTGCCATCCCTCTCCTTTTTTTATTTTTGGATTTTCTGGAAAATATTATATTCAGATATAATGAGATAGTTTTTCCAAGTTTCAATAATTTAATCTTCTCTTCATTTTTATTGCATTTCTTGCATATGTCATGTAAATTTGGACACACCCTTTTTGCTTTTTAAGTGTATTTTATCTATCAAAACATAGATAAAAGAAGGAATTGGACTACATGCCCCAGCTTAGATTTGTAACACCATCAGTCTCATTAAGTATCTTCAAGTGGATTGAATATGTTATTTTATCTAACTTGAAATAAATTATGTTGCTGATCTCTCCTGCTTTATCTTTTGAATACCTTGAAGATGTTTCCTGTTGTGTTTACTATTTGTGGTTTGAATTTGAAGGGAGCCGCGGGGATTTGGATTTGTGAAGTACCGTTACGCTGAAGATGCAGCGGAAGCAAAGCAACGGATGAACCATAAAATTATTGGTGGACGGGAGATAAGGATTGTTTATGCTGAAGAAAACAGAAAGACTCCACAAGAAATGCGTATGACTTCCTACGTGAGGTATTTTTACCTTTCTCTTAGTTTTCTTGATTCATCATAATTTTTCAGTTTTAAACCTCATTTGGATTGGAATGAGATGGTTGCATTAACTATTGTTTGGCCTCAATTGCAACTGCTCGTTAAATATGTTTTTGTGCCAGTGGTCGTCATGGAGGCAGTTATAGAGGGAGAACACCACAAAGATCACCAAGACACCGACGGCGATGTCAGTTGAAATTCCATTTAGACATTTATCTAAAATCTTGACACAGTGTTCATGATTTTTGGTTTTCTTATGGCTACTTTAATGTTTCTTGTTATTATATGAGCGCTTTTCTTCCTTATAAATATTGTCTGATTTTTAACTCTTTTTTGGGTGGCAGCATACTCGCCTTTGCCTTCACCAGCCAGGCAAGACTCAAGGTTTGATTTCAGTACATATGTTGGTTCCTAATTGGCATCTTTTATCATTTCCTGTTCTTATTTTGTGGAATTTGCTTATTTATTATTCCCTTCTTCTCAATGAATTTGTGTTTTAGAGAAAAAAATTTTGTTTCAATGAGTTTGTCCATTTTATGAAAACAATGTAATTTTTCAATTTTTTTTGAACTCTGCCCTTTGCTTTAATAAATACTTCATGGTTCTCAAACCTTATTAATTTCAAAGGGTATTATAGTTAATTACATAGATTCTTTATTATTTCCTTAATTTAGTGCAGCACCAAAAATGGACATACTCATTGAGACAGGAATAGTAGTTTATATTTTTTATGATTAGTAAGTTCCCTATAATATTCAGCAGCCACTGTATGTTGAACCTCGAAACTGTTATGAAACATACTAAATTTTGGATTATATCATTTTCTGATTGGTTGGTGGATGCTCTTCTTTTTATCTTAGAAACTGCAGCATAAGGTCACAGATGAATAGCATACGCGGTTGCTGTATACTACAAATTAAATTGCATCAGTACTCCTGGAATTTAGTATGAACACTGACCCTTTGCTTTAATAAATACTTCATGGTTCTCAAACTTTATTAATTTCAAAGGGTATTGTAGTTAATTACATAAATTCTTTATTATTTCCTTAATTTAGTGCAGCACCAAAACTGGACAAACTCATTGAGACAGGGAGTAGTAGTTTATATTTTTGATGTTTAGTGAGTTCCCTATAATATTTATATTCAGCAGCCACTGTATGTTGAACCTTGAAACTGTTACGAAATGGTTAAATTTGGATTATATTATTTTCTGATTCATTTTGGATTTATATCATTTTCTGATTGGTTGGTGTATGCTCATCTTTTTATCTTAGAAACTGCAGCACAAGTTCACAGATGAATAGCATACGTTGTTGCTGTGTACTTCAAATTAAATTGCACCTGTAATCCTGGAATTTTGTATGAACACTGCATTTGATATGGTATTAATTCATTAGATAGTTAATTATATAATATTTGTAGCTAGCTGTTGATAGCAATTTGAAAGTCAGGCTGATGCTGTTTAAATTTGGCATGCTCATGCACACTCAAAAACAAGCAATTGGATCATCGCTATCAATGATGAAATAGTACTGCATTACATGTTTATTTATTTGTCCAAAAGTGGATTGGTTTTTTCTTTCCCTTTTTTTTGGGCATTCTTTTTCCTTTTCTTTTGAGTTGTTTTGGACATTAAATTCAACAAGTACCGTTCAATCAGGGCTGTGGTTCTTTCTGTTTGGTGCATAAGATTGAAAAACTGTAACAGGTCTGACAAGCAGTGCTAAAAATGTAGAATTAATGGCGCTTTTTCCAAAATGGCCTGTCATGCTTTGACTATTTGTCCTTTAATGTGAACTCAGTCTGTTGCCTTTTGAGCATGATATGGTATGTGTTCCCATCAATTGAATGTTATCTGCTGGTGGACTTGTTGATGCAGATAGTAAAGTGAAATGGGAGACTTTAAAGACTTCTGGATTAATAAAGATTAACGACATGAGAGTCATAAAGTGATGAACAATGTGCCTATCCTTCAACGAAAGCCTCTTCTATGTATAACCCATAATGCCAGCTTCACCATCTAGCATCTTCTCTGTTGGCTTTCCTATTCTTTTACTTTTGGTTTGTGAGGTTTGCTAACTGACTAGCTAATTTGGGTTGAGAGATAATTGGAATCACAGGGGTATTTTTGTTTTCCCTTAATAATCTTTAATGAAGAACATGCCAAGTTTGATATGTTGTTTTGCATATACTATCCAGTTAAGAAAGAATATAAAGCTTATAGTTGGGCAAAGAGAGAAATCATCTTCAAAGGAAAGCTATTCAAAGTTTACTGGTAGAGATATGATGGCATTGACCAAGAAAAGAATAAACTGAACTTTTTTAAAGTTGGGGCAAAAAGAGCTATGAAGTTATCTGATGCTGATCAACCAGTATGCTCTTATAGAGTCCAACACTGAAAGTATTTGGATCCAACTATCTTAGTTTTGTTCAGAAACATGAAAAGGTGCAGGTAAAAGTTGTATTTTAATTAATGTGATTTTCACTGAAGATGTAAGTATTTGTTTCTGAACATGCTGATTCTGTGAGTGGAAATTTTAAAATCTATGAACTGTTGTCTTTAAAGGATGGTAGCCATAAAAATTGTGGAGCCATCCATTATAGTAATATTACTATGTGCAGTGCTGTGATGAGTTTGTGACGATCACCAACAGAGACAGATTGTTTTGATGGAGTAGACATTCTTGTTGTTTGTGTTATACTTTCTTTTCTGTTGATTAGCTTTTTTTGCTTGTATGCCTTTTATTTCACTGAGACATGGATCATGGTGTTAGGGATTATTATCGCTCTCCGAGGAGATCCAGGTCAATTTCACGTTCTCCTTCTCAACAAGATGAAAGGAACTATAGATCAAACCCGAGATCCCCAAGCCAAAGGGAGAATGGTAGGGGTCTTCATGATGAAAGGGACTTTGCAGCTGATAGATCAGGGAGTCCCAAGGGGTAATAGTCGCAGTCGGTCTCATTTGCGATCACATGGGTAAGTATTTCATAAATTATTTTTTTCCTTTTGATGGAAAAAATGGCAATGAATATTTGTCACTGTTCTGGATTTTGTCCATGCCTTGAGGCAAAAATATGGAATTTTAAGTTACCAGAATATCAAAGGCAGCATTGTATTTCAGTGGAAAAACTTGTGAAGCATTCAAGGTTAACTGATTTTTACTATCCCATAAATTAATTAGTCTTGCATTTAAGCTCTTTATCTATCTTTAGTATTTATATTTGAAATAGGAAAATCACAAGCCAATGCTTGAGGGCTTGGTTTGTTGTGGGCAATGAGGAAGTCAGATGTATGTAGTAGCTCTCTTATTGCATTGCGAAGAAGTTCTTGTGATTTCATCATGAGTCTTTAGTCACGATGGGGCAATTTATCATTGCACCAAAGCTCACCTTCAGAGTTTACATTTGAACTTTTTATATGAAATGCCGTGGGTGAGATGGATGATGCTGTAGAAGTGTATGGTTTTCTGCTCTGCTTATTTCATCATTTCATAGTGATAGTAACACAATTGACAGTACTGTAAATGGGGTTTCATTAACGTTTTAGTCCCTATGGATTATGTATTTCGGTTTTGGCCATTTACATAAGCATGCACCTGAACTATCCCGACCTGTTTTCTGGATTAACTAAAAATTTTAAACCTATTCATTGAACCTATTACGTTCTTAGAATTATATATGGTTTTTCTAATATTTCTTAGTTCTTACTGGAAAGATATTAGCCTCATTATTTAAGTATTTCTCTATTTTTATTGTCCTCTTTATTTATTTATTATTTATTTATTTTTTTTATAAATGTTGCATGTGCAATGAGTGTAAAAAAATAAAGTTAAATCTGTAAGAGGTGTTTAAATATACAAAAAATAGTACTCAAGGATGCCAATAGGCCATTTCGTTAAAGTTCTGGGGCATAGTTATGTATTTAGTCATTTTGGCTCTAGTTTATCTCGAATAGTTTTGTAAGCGGAAAGTCCACTGACAAGCCTTTTGCATTCCATATTGTTAAAGTTAAACCTGGAAAGTTAATCTAATAAAAATTTCCTTTGCAGTTCTCGCTGATGTCTGGCTTTAGTTCTTTTGCTATCTCGTGCTTCCCATGAATTCTGCACTTGAAATTGTACTCCGGGCATTAGTCAAGCCAGATGAATCATGTATTTAAATTTTACTCTTGGATTGCCCTTCAGGTCTGCTGTTTTTTTGCTGGTTGTATAACCTATGACTGATGAATCTAGTTTTTCCTATGTTGAACATTCTTCCGGACGGAATGGGAAATTGCAATCTCCAGGGCTTTTTAGTTACTTTTTGCAGAGAAAAGTTTGCTTGTACGTAAAATGGTTATGCATGAATTATATAATTCCAAGTTTTCTCAGTCCATATAAAATGACCATTTTCTGCTGTTTATTTGGACTTAATGTGCTGTGTATTTTACTGGAAACTAATTTCACATTCTTACGGGTTTATGCAAATGTGAGAATTTTAAACATTGCGCCAGAAGCAAATGGTTTTTTTTTTTTTTAACGCCTTTGGTGCTGAAAGAAAAATGTGTATTATATCCATACATCTAAAAATGGTCATTGTAATTTATCAAATTACACGGCGTGTAATTCTGTTATTCCAGCTCTCCATTACATCAATGTTGAGTTCACAGTGGGTATAGGTCATGTGCCTTTCAGTCGTGAAATTTGCTCTGCCAAATCCGACTCTCGCTGCTGCGATGAACCAAGTCCATTTCATTACTCGAAAATTTGCCTGCCTTGATTTGTTCAACGACAAAAAACATTTAGTCACCGTTTAGATTTGAGAAATTTTATAAAATTCATGGATAATGAAATCTAAAGATTATAAGAATTTATCGTTTAGTTTGATTATAGAATCTATGAATTGATTATATAATTATTTTTATATTTATGTTTGGTTTAATGACCGCAATTTATAGATTTAACAATTAGTTTTCAATATTATCTTTCATTATTAATTAAGTATATATAATCAATTCCATTATTTACTTGAAAATTTAAAAAATTAAATTGATCATTTTAAGAGTTGAAAAATAAAAAATAAAATTATTATAGTTATAATATTTAATTACATCACTAAAAAATATTTTTTATTAATAATTTAATGCATATTAACATTTTATTATGCAAAATAATAATAATAATAACAACAACTAAAGCAATTAGTTGAAATTAAAAAAAAAAAATTTTCTTCCGGATTAAAGATAGTTTTAAAATATTATTAATTTATTAAAGACAATCTTGGAGTAAAAAAATTGGCCACAATCCACTTCCCCATTTCCGAAACAGCATGCTGGCATCTCTTTGATCATTATGCGCTGCAGCCACAGTAAGCCAGCCTTTGGTAATTGTCTGCTAAATTCTACCTTGTGTAAAAACCAGGTGTTGTAAGACAACCTGATGTCACAAAGTTCTTGTGCCTCAATCCCTCGGGTTGTAGCTATATTCTTTGACCAAAAATATCATTCAAAAGCTATCAGAAAACAAAATGAAAATCATCTACTAACACCAAGATTGAATATCTGATTACTATGAAAGCAAATATCGTAATCATCAATATCTATCCTTTAAAAGGACAGACAGGAGGTTCTTTTGATTGGAGGCAATCGCCAAGGAACTGTGACATACAGAAGGGAGACAGCGCATGCTCAAAATAAGAAAATGTTCGCCACAACAGTATTTGCTCATTGCAAACTGCCCTACATTATTGAAAAAACATGGCATCACAAGTTCACTTCGCCAGTCATTCCAAAGGGCAAGCTTTCTCAAATGCTTGTTGCTCTTTCCTGCATAAATCGAATTCATTTGTATGGTAGTACATGCAACCAACATAAGCATCCATCTCTTTTGTGCACTTCTGTTGAAGATTTTTCAGCCTGCAGTGCCAACCTGAACCATCTCAGAATTCAGAAATACAACAGATTCTGCATGTGTATATGTATGCTTGTGAGCTTGTAAGATGAAACTAAGGCGCGGAAAGGGGGATAAAGGTGGGGCGTAGGGTATAGAAACTTATCCTATTTTGTATGGTCCAAGGCCATTGAGTCCTTTGGTGGACCCAAAACAGAAACAAGGATGAAGCATAGCTACTGAAGTGTAGAATTTATACAGCTACATGCTAATAGCTCTAAATTAATTAAAAAAAATGGTTAAAGTATCTATATTCTTAAACATATAAACAGCTGCGACCATTTTGAAGCTTTGCCTCAAGCAACAAAGCAGAAGATCCTATGATTTGCAATCTAAAAGCTCATCAAATTCACTATTGAAATCAACTGGTGCTTAGAGCAGGCTCTGATGATTTCTCATTAAGCTTCAAGGGTGTGTCCCAGTCCAGTCCAGTCCAGTCCAGACCTAAACCTTATCCATTATATAAAATGATTCAAAATGTACAGATTAGAGTCAGCAGCAATACTATGATTGCTACCATTTGTTGCAATTATATTTGTAGCACAGACACTATAAGCAACTTAAAAAGCTATCACATAAATGGCAGAACTTCATCCACAGAGAAACTCCGAGGAGAAAAGCTGTCAAGAGAATATGAAGAAATGAGTTGAGAAGAAAAGGCATTCCTTGAATTTGAAAATGTTCGAGACAAAAACATAGTAATTAAATGATCCTCAAAAGGGTTGAATATGATTTTCTAAAACAGTTTAATATTCTATCAGCAATTTTCAGGATCGCTATCTAGAGTCATTGTTGGCTATCTGCAGATAGCCAACAATGACTCTGGTTGAGTGAAAATGATGATGCATCAAGGTGCAGCCGCTCAATGTATTGATAGATATAATTGTTATGGATTTTGATGTTGCAAAAAGCTAACTTCCAAAACAATAACAGCCATCCTAATAGCGAATCTAAGTGAGACAAATGTACTCATGCACTATCCGTAACAGAAAACAACCTTTAAAAGTTGTATCTTTCTCTTCTTTTTAAGATATTATTATCAATCAACTCAGAATCATAATATAAGAAAAAAAAATCATAAAAGATGCAAAAATCAATTCATCAACTCAAAATCATAACAGAACCGTTAATCAGCATGAACAAACCAGAAAAAAATCCTCATAAAGAAGGAATATAAGAGAAAATGAATGTGAAGTTTCTCAAAGCAGAAGAATTTCTCCTAACACAGCCATATGTAAGCATATTACAGCAAATGCCAACTAAAAACCCAATTTTACATGCTCGTACCTATCCAACCACATTTTCAACAAATGTAATTAAGATAGGGCATAGCTTAGAGAATACTTTATTCAATTAAGCTTGCAATCTCCAATCAAACACACAAAGAAAATCTATAGAACACCCAAGAAATAATCACACTGAGAATTCCTCTACGACGGGCAAAATAGACACCAAATCAGCAGCATAGTCCGACGAAAAAAAAAAAAAAGAAGCAAAAACGTTAGATTGCTTACAGGCCCAGGACACAGCGGGTGACTTGCTGACCTTTATCCAGGCATTTCTCCGGGTTCGGATCCTTCTTCTTACACTTGAGGAACGCCACATTCTCCTCTAAGCATCTAATCCCTATGTGTTTGGATGACGCCGTCAGCACCGCCGAAGTTGGAACAGGCTTTCCTGTAGCGTCCACCGCGCTAGCCATCTCCGATCAATTCTATAAATTTACGGGGAAAAAACATATATTCATAGTCGTCTCAACATTTTCCCACATTTTCTCAGTTACCAAACAGAATAATGTGGAATTCAAAATTAATTGAAAAAATAATTAGTTTCGGAGATAAAGTGTACCTCGTTGCAACTGAGTTAAATAAACTGTACCTCGTTGCCACTGAGTTGCAGAGAAACCGCTTCGAGAGTGAGAGAGAAGAGAGAGGAAACGAGACCGTTTAGGGACTGAGAAAGAGATATCGTGGGGGATAGACCAGGTTGCGCTAACGTGCGCCCAGGGGAAGCAATAGGAAAACACAATAAAAGGGATATATTGGGGATTTCTCATTAGAATGGAAAGGTTTTTATGTCATTTTGGTTTATCTGTAGAGTTTGTAGGGTTTTTGATTTTGTGTTGCTTAGCTCTTTGTCGCTCATAACAGTGTGACATTTTGCTCTTTGATCGAAAGAAGATCAGCAGGTGAGTTTTTCATTCTTTATCGTTTTGTATTTTTATCTTCCTCTTCTTCTTCTTCTTCTTTATCTATTAATTAATAATGTCATTGAAGTAGCCCATGAATTTTGCTCCAAAGGTGTTCGATAAAATGAGCGAGTGAGATTCATTGTCGTAATTGCGGTTTTTTAGGTGGGCAAATTGTTAGGTGTAGTTTTTATTTTTCAAAATCAGATCAGGGTTGGTCATGAGAAGCATTTGTTTTGTGTTGTCTGTGATGAATTCTGATTCCAAATTCAGTCAGATACCAATGATTCATATATGGCTTCTTATTTGCAAGAAAACACCAATTTCATTTCATTTCTTTGAAGTTTGAAGTATGTGTTTATTGATGGCTCTCTCTCGTGTATGTAATTAGGGAATGGGTGACAAGAAGAAGAAGACTTTCATGTTCATCCGACTTGTTTCGGCTGCTGGGACTGGATTTTTCTATGTGAAGAGGAAGAGCTCTAAGAATATTGCCGAGAAACTTGAATTTCGGAAATATGATCCCCGGGTCAATCGCCATGTTTTGTTTACTGAACAAAAAATGAAATAAGGTAGAAGTTTAGTAATATTCCTATACTGTACTTTATTTTGGATGAATATACTGCTGACTATTGACAAATTTTGCAATTTATTAGGTTGAATAAGCAATTGTTCAGGCTTTATGTTTGATAATTCCTATTTCCCCTTCCTTCTTCTTCCCCTCCTATAGGAGTGGATTTTTGGCAGCCATCAGAAGTTTTGAGTCATGCTTAACTATTAACTAAAAGGTTCAATAGCACTTGAATCTTGCCTTAATCATTGATGAAGTTTTTCTTTATTAATAGAATAATTTCTCATGAATATGCATATATACTATGGTACATCTTTCTTCTTTGTATTCTAAAGCTTTGGGACTCCCATGTGTTACACATAAGTAGGAGAGCAAGTTGAGTTGTTTTCTATACTGAGATTGGTGGGTAAATGTTCAAAAGATGAACAGGAGGTACATTTTTTTTTTCTTCATGTGTTGCATGCTCTTTCCCATTGCCTGATCTCACTGCCTTCATCTTGTAGCCACTTTGCATTTCATCCATATTCTTGAACACTTCAAGAGCCTGCCTCTTATTAAAAAAGTGAACCAGAGAAATTCTTGGATTGACTTAGTTTACCAAGTTATTCATTGATATGTATTTAATTGTTTTATTTTCATTAGTTGAAATAAATACAATATACATACATGTTATTTAATGATTGAATTAATTTATGTGAGTCTACCTAATAATTTATCAGTGAAACAATAAAAAAGAACTAAATACCTATTTTTGTAAAAAGATTCAATGCTCATTAGTTCATAAATATTAGTTGCACTAACTCCAATTTGTGCTATCCTCCATTTAAAGCTTGTTGGAACTGATTGCATTTGAGACTTCTTCAATTGACAGATACTACGAACTGTTCCTTCAAACAACACCTACATGTCTCTTATCAACCCTTAAAACCCCATCTCCTTCAAACAGCCTACGTTATCTATCTCCTACGCTGGAAGTACATGATATTTATTGAAATTACATGCATTTTTTTTTATTTTTTTTTTCAATGTAAAAAAAAGAGAGTAAAGGGTTTTAATATAAATTGCAGTAGGAATCATATAAAATTGATGGTAATTAATTATTTTTTAATTTTTATAAAAATAGAAACAAATAAAGTCTAAGAAAAATCATAATTAACAAGGAAAAATTATTAATATTTTAGGAAATTTTTTATTTATTTAAATCCAACTCATGGCTTCATTTATAAACAGACTAATTAACTTATCGTTACATAAAAAATGAATATATTTACATCTGATTTCATATTAATAAAAATTAATTTTATATAAATATTATTGACTTGCTCTACAAATAAATAAATGTAACTCCAAAACTCGAAAATGTTTCCATTTTTTCTTACATGGTCAACTAGAGATTTCTAATTAAGAGAGGAAAATTCTGATCATCTTATTAATATATAATTTATATAAAAATTTAATTGACGTAATTCTCCAACGTCATATAAATAAAGAATAAAAATAGAAAAAAAATCTTCAACGGCCGAAAATTAATTGCCAAAAATGAATATAATATGTATGTGGATGCAATAAACTAAAAATAAATATATAAAAAAATTTAATCTTTACATGGTTGAACAAGCATTGGGATTCTCATCACTAAAGGCCATGAACAGATCCTCGTTACAACAATCCATGAACAAAAATGGTGGCTGTGAGACTGAAACTCCTCCTCCTCCTCTTTCCTCTGGTCTTGCATTCAAATTTCCGTCGTCTTCTTCCTTTTCTTTGGCGACAATCTCCACTTTCTTTCCAGTTTTCTTCCTTAGTTTCTTCAAAAGTTTCTGTGGATCGATGCGCCCTTTTACCACTACCTTGTGTTTGTTCATATCTGTGCTAAACATCTCCACCCCTATAAACATAAAACTAATTAAACCCTAATCATGTTTATTGATTATAATTAACAATTAATTAATAGGATAATTACCTTTGAATTTGGAAATGATCTTTGCCACTGTTCTTTCACATGCATTACAGTACATGGATGCATGGAATTCTACCTCTATTACCTGTTCAAAAAATTGATCACATTGATTAATTAATTAAAGTAATTCCCACAAAAGAAATATAATTATCTTACTTTGAGATTGCCATTTTTCTTTCCTTTTCCCATTGGAAAAATCCATGAAAGTGTGATTTGCAGAAAAGAAAAAGGGTTAAGTATGAACGTTACGGAAGTTATAAATTGTTGGATATGAATTGAGTAGAAGTTTGATTGGTTGACGTACGTCGGATTTGAATGTAACCAATGTTTAACTGTTTATATATATTCACGCCCAGCATACTATGTCTTAGCGGTATAAAAGAGTTCTACCCCTCCAACAATCTCAAGTTCGAACTTCCGTAAATAAGAAAAAATGTTTATATATGTTCACAAATAAAATACTATTAATTTATCCACCGAGTCAGTTTCTATTTGTTCAGATTTTTTTTTGACAAGCATATATTTTATTAATAGAGGAAACCACCAAGAGAAAGGAAATTCTGGGGTGATGAAAAAACCCCAATATGAAGAAATGCATCAAAAGGGAAGGAATTGAACAAGCCTCGTACCATAACAAAAGAAAATTCGGAAAAATGTCAAAAAAAAGGGAAAAACCCAATACTATAACAAAGCAATAAAATAGTTAGACATTGAAACCTTTTGTTTTGACAATGAGTCAGTCACGAAATTATTCTCTCTTCTAGTGTGAATAAAGGAAATCGATCCTAACCTATGCATGACGGTCTCTATGAGACAAAATTCTCTTTGCAAATCCCAATGTTTAGACTTATCCATATTAAATTGTCAAGTAATAGCATTTGTAAAATTAGATTCAAAGATAATGTATGGAATAAAGATGGGTCTTGCTCTGTTATAAACCGAAGAGTGTATCTAATAGCTAGAACCTTAGCAGCATTGGAATCTAGCACATCACATGGCTGACATAATAAGTAATTAATGTTACCTCTTGTATCTCGAAGTATTCCTCCAACTCCAACATGTCCTGGCTTACCAAGAGAAGAGATGTCAATGTTCTATTTAACATATTTAACATAGTTTGCAGGAGGAGCAATCCATCCAAATGTTGGAGGTCGAATTTTGACTGGAGGTCTATGAAGCTTAATCGCATCTACTCCAAAAAGGAGGTTTTGATTCTGTAAAACACCTTCATTATCAACTGCCATCATCCACTTCAAATCTTTGACTAATGAGAAAAAAAAAAGCTTTTGAATTTTATAGCTCTCTCTTTGAAAATAACTTCATTATATTCTTACTAGGTAAATATGAAAAATAGACCAAATATTCTTTTGGAACGAACCCATGACTATAGGAACTCCCACTGATCGAAAAGTTCTTACAATGATTTTGGGATCATCCGAGAAATCCCCCACCAAGCACAGAACTTGTACCACAAGAGGCAAACAAAAGGTGGTTTTTCTGCTTTGCTTGGTAGCTTTAGCTTTATTTTTTTTTGTTCTGCTTAAAGCAAGATCTTATTTTCTCGCTTTTTTGCTTAGTTTAGAGAAAAATTTTTTCATCACTTTAATTTTGGATTAAGGTGGTTTTTCCCCCTACTATTAATAAAATTATTATTGCATATAAAAAAGGGGCAAACAAAAGGCATAGAACTAATAAATGATCCACCAATTATACTTTTTGCACTCAAAACTTCTTTGGTATTCAATCTATTGAAAAGAGTTAGCCAAGAGAAAATCTCTGACTTTTGGTGGAACAAAGGATTCCCAGATTTTGATCATATAGGAAGCAGAAGAATGGAATGAGGTAGAAGACGTTTACGGTAGATTTAATTGAATAGTTACTATTGGGATTGTGAGACTAAATGATCTTGTCAGAATTGAATGGTGAGATATGATACTCTGAAATCAGGATAAGTAGGATGTCGTGTTGCTCTAATTCCTATGGCTGAAGCTATCTATTTCATGTGAGAACCCATTCCCATTTGTTCGGATTTTAATTTGTCAAAATTAAGTTATTATAGATTAAAGTAAATTGAAAAAACATATTACTAAGAGGATTCAATTCAGACAATTAATCAAAATTAAAATGTTTAAAATTTTTATAGGGCATAATTTTACAATTTAAATTAAGTTGGAGGACTTAGTTAATCTGAACAAATCAAGTACTCCATAGACTAATTTAAGCATGTATATCTCAGGGATCAAAAATATATTTTTTCAAATTAATTAATGCAATGGTGTCAAGGATTTTATCAAAATTAAAGGACTGAAAAGAATAACTAAAATAAATTTTTTTTGGTACTAATAACTAAATTAATTAATGCAACATTTTATCAAGAAACTTTACTTTTTAGTACGGAATTAACTTTTAGTACAGGATTAGAGCTACTGGATTTTGAGTTCAAACTCCAATAAGACTCTTTATAGGAAAAAAATTGCACGAAACATACAGATTATTGTAATAATATATTGGTGGAAAAAACAAAAAAAAATCCCTGATATACCAAATGTAAATCTTTTTGCTCTATTGATATCTTGAACTTGAAACCATTTGAGAAGCGTTAACCCCGTTATGCCATCTGGGCAAAAATTAATTAACATTAGGATACTGTTTGTATTGAAAGATTTTAAAATTTATGAATTTTATACAATCCATGAATTTTAAATTTATAGATTTTGAAATTTATGAATTTTAAAAATTTTATTGTTTGGTTTGATTATAAAATTCATGAATTGATAATGTAATTTCCCTTATACTCATGTTTTGTTTAATAACTACAACCTATGGATTTAATAATAAATTTTCAATTTTAAACTTTATTAAATATTTGATTGTGTTTCAATTGATAATGTACATATTGTGATGGTAGTTTGAATTTCTAAAAGGGTAAAGTCAACAAAAAAACGAATATAATTAAGGAATAATTCATGTTAAAAAACAGATTAAATAGAGAAAATAGTGAAAACAATTACAAGTGGTTAGATATGTCTTTGAAAAATATAATTAACAAACAATAAAACATGAAAAATAATTAAACAAATCGAATTAAATATGATTGACACAAAAAATAATTATAATTGCCTGATAAAACAACGAGATCATTGACATCAAGAGTCTTCTTTTTAAATAGTTGAATGAAATTGGCGAAGTCGGCAAATGGAGAAGGAATATTTCCATTGACATCTGATGCAGGGCGGACACAATTAAGGACCAGAGGGGGCTGAAGCCCCTACTGAAATTTTCAAAATTTATTTATATGTAATGGTTTGGGAAACTTTTGCAGATTTAAATAGTTGATAGAGTTTCAAAATTATTCTACAGTTCGATTTCTCTGCAAGAAGGAAGAACTATTGAACTTGGGGCTTGGGCTACTAAAAGGAGGGTTAGTCCTTTTCAAAACATAGAAAACCCATTTCTTATTTTGGGCTGTTATTAGTTATTTTAAAAATTAATTAGCAGGTTCTTAGCTACAAAAATTTTGAAAATCCACAAATGATTTGTTAAACGATACCGTACAAATTCTCCTTCTCTCAGCTTGCTTCATTCACTCCCCCTGATCGGTCCCAATTCGATAAAAATACCTAATTCTCTTCGTTATTAGTTTCTTAAATCCCTAATTTCATTTGCAGTTGGTTGTTCTTAATGATTCCGAGGAAGAATTTTTACTCTTCCTTTGTTTCTATTTAGCATTGCTTTATTTCCATTTGCATCCCTAATTTCAAATTTTCAAACAACATTTCTATTTAGAATTATTTTATTTTTATATTTAATTTTTGATTTTTCCTATAATTACTTTTACTCTTTTATATATTATTTACAACCATTTGAAGTTAGAAAAGAAATAAGACGAGAATATTTACAACGTAGACCATCACCAAATTAATTTCTTAAAATTTTTTGTTGATTTAATATATTATTGATCGACGATATTAAAAAAAGGTAAACTAAATGTTGAAATTTATTATTTCATAATGGAGAAATATTTTAGAAGGATGCAGAGTAATAAGAAATCAATAAAAACATGTTCAACTTCAACTTCCTCTAATTTAGAAGTTAATTTAGATGAGTTTATTGCTGATCCAAATTTAAGAAAAAATATATATAAATATAATGTTAATGTTAGAGAGAAGGTTCAAAGAGCATATTTGCAAAAAGGTCTATGTCAATGTAGAAATCACGATTTTCCTTATACATTATTTGGACAATAAATGCATAAATTTGTGTCTGCATTATTTAATTGAAGAAATATCATATGTATCCACTAGTATATTTTCTGGTGAAATTAGCTTTGACCTTGCCTATTTCAATAATTGTGAAAAAAAAATTTTCTTCAATGAAAATTATCAAAAATTCATTACGCAATCGACTTGAAAATGAATTGATAAATGATTGTTTGATCACGTATATTGAAAAAGACATTAAATTCTATTAATGTTGATGATATCATTCAAAAGTTTCAAAATATGATAGTTGGAAAGAATTATTGTAATGAAATATAGTACATAAATATTGTTGTTATTGTTTTAATTTCATATATTTTATATTAAAATAAATATTATTAATTAGTTTTATTAGTGCCCACTCATTATAAATTTTGTGTCCGCTGCTAATCTGATGCAAGAGAAACAGTGCCATCTCTTCTTCCCCTTAGGACATTCAATCTTGGCTTCTTTAACTGCCAGTAAATGTAAATCCCGCCCAGTTAATTGCATATTAATGTTGAAATTTTATTTTTTTACCTTATTTTGTTACCTATTTTGATTTATTATTATAAAAAAAAAAATTTATTCATAAGAGCTCAAATTTTGTGGTTCAGTTCGCAGCACAAATTGAATTTATATTGTCCCACAAAACACGTTAGAAAGAAATGAAAAACTTTAACTATCACTAAAGTTTTGAATAAGATTAGATTCAACCTGTAAACGGTTGAGTATACATGTGGGTTAGAATTACACTAAAAAAAACTATTCATAAAAATTAAAGCTTACAAACAGGGGATATTTCTTAATTAATGGTATTTATAAAAACTAATTACAATTTTGGTGTTTTTTTTTTGTGAAATTTACAGATTTGTGGTGGTTTCAAAATTATTTCTAAGTTTGTGGTGCAGTGCGCCAGTTGGAGTGGCGAGCGAAGACGTGGAGGCAACCAGTCCAACTAGCGCACTAGTCGTGCTCCACTCCTCCCTCCTCCTCCCGTGTCTCCTGTCCCCTGTTATCTACTAAATTTATTGATTAAAATTTATTAATTATTTTTTTAAGTAAAACTCAATAAAAATTAAGTAAATTAAATTAATAAATATTAAATTAAAGTATTTAGAATTTAAAAATACATAAAGGTAATAATAATTTATAAATTTTTTTTAAAATATATAGAAATCCATAACTACTCATTATTATTATTTGTTAATTAAATTTAACTTAATTAAT